>JAOVVA010000028.1:13910819-13922843 GCA_028565275.1 Leiocassis micropogon | reverse complement strand
CTGTATACATTTGTAAGTATACATTTATTTTTTGTTTAAAAATGAATAGTTGATGTAAAAATGTATGTAAAAATGTATATATATAATGTATATATATAAGCAGGTATATATAAGCAGGTATATACATATGCATAAATGGAATTCCTATATATTTATAAACAGAAATAAAATCGAGAGAGGTATATATATATATAGGCCTATATATGTGTATGGTATACATTTGTATATATACATTTTATTTCTGTTCATAAATATATAGGAATGCTATTCATGCATATATAAACTTATATGAGCAAGTTATGAAGTATTCATACATATGAAATATGAACAAATACTATCATATATAATTTATAATATAACATAATATATATAAAATATACTTTACAAGGTGATTGGGCATTCGTATATACTGTATTAGGATCTATACAGAAATAAAATGCAATCACTACGAGAGCAGTGTAACACGAGCCTACATACTGTCACTGAGCATGGAAAGGCTGTGTATGTATTATGTAAGACATAATAAATAAATAATTGCTAGAACACGCCGGGTTCTGCTGCTGCAGAGAAGCTGGAATCCTGTTCCTTTCCTGTTCATCAGTGTCCAGCTCACCTTTACCTTTTACTTTATCTTCCATACCTGTCCAAGGTGCTCGACGCCTTCAAATCCAGCCCAAATGACCAGCAGCACCAGCAACGCGGCCACTAAGAAGATCCGCACGGAGTACATGAAGAAGTACCGCGAGCCGAAATGGGAGATGTTTTCCAAATGCTACCAGGACTCTGTGAAGTACAGGCTCAGCCGCAGGCTGATGGAGCAGACGCACCGGCCGCTGTTTGGGGAGGGATGGGACAGCGGATCAGACTCCAGCGGGAAGTCCAGCCCCAGGGTCAGAAGGGTGACAGAGTCCTCAAACCCACCTCAGTCCTCCTCCGAGAGCGCAGAGGTGACCGCGGAACAGGACACGGACAACGCGGTGCACAACTCACTACCTGTAGGTACGTACTGTACCTCAATCCCGCCTCACCTGGAGCATGAAATCTTTCTAACCTAGAAAGAATAGATTGTGTTTGTGATACTTACTTGACTGATTGAGAAATGCTCACAGTTTTAGAAAGAGGCTAGCTTTCTTTGACTCCAGGATTGTGTGGGTTTGGACAGTATGAATCTCATACCTAGAAACCTTTAAACCATAAGTTAAATGACATAACAAGATCTTTAGAACTCAAAGAGCTACTAAAAGGTTTATACTTGATGGTATCACTGCAGTCACAAAAGTACAATTTAATTATCTATAAATAATACCTCAAAGGGAATGTAATTCATAGTGCCATTTTGCTCAAGAGACACGGCCTGAACACAGTCACTAAAAAGCTTCTTATTGTTCTGAAGAATACCAAAGAATGTTTTCAAAGTTTAACAAAAAAAGCTAATGTACGACATCAATCGCTCAATTCTTTAAAATTGAAAAATACTTTTGTTGAAATTCAAAAGGTACATCTTCGAATTTCTAACCCAATGTGCCAAATGAACTTGTAAATGTTTCCAACTTCATTTCTAATCTATTTAATATGGTCAAGCAGAAGACTAATTAAACTGATTTCAAGACTAATAATACTCAATTTAATATAATTCCACTTGGACTTGGACATGGGAATGGATTAATTATACAGAACAGTTTTTACACCAGAACAGTTAAAAATAAAATTGGACTCAAATTATAAATAGGTAACGTCCCCTTTTCAGTGTGACCTAAGTTCCAAAGAAGCTATATTTTGTACAGTAGTTCTTTAAAAATAAGCCTTGTGTCGCTTTGGGACTAAAAATGAGCGGTGCAGTTTTGAAGGTGTCCAGGCATCCGGTCCTCAGCTGAGCTTTGTCCTGGTTATTCACTGAAAGACAGTGGAGTTGTTACCTGGATGCATCAAGGGTTATGATATTAATTGATTGTTGATTGTTGAGCATACAGTATGTATGTGCAAGAAGAAGGATTGATCTTATACTCAGTTATCTGCGACTTTTTAATCAAGCAGTTATAGTATGTATTTAAAAAATAATACAAATATTTAGCATGTAGATGTTATGCTTAATTTGTTTCATACATCTCACATGGAAATATGGCTTAATCTATACTGTCTAGCAAAAAAACCTCACCAATTATTAGGCTTCTTCAATCAAAGAAAACAACTCAGGAGATTTGAAATTACTGTAACCCTTCAATATATTATCAAAACTCGAAAGAATAAATATATATATACACATAAATATTTGGTGAAGTTGCATGGTAAAAATTCAACAGTAGAAATCACAGCTATTTTTAATAGCGTTTACATACAGTATGAACACAAGGTGACGAGAACTCACAGGACTGGAACTAAACAGCTGCATGTTCATAAAAACCACTTATTAGTCAGACTAATCAGAAAAAACATTCCCTGACGGAACAGTGGATAAAGGTCATGTGGCCTGATGAGGCCAGACTGAGCCTATTTCAGAGGTATGGGCGTGTCAGAGTAAGAAGGAAAGCGCATGAAGCGATCATGCATAGTGTCCGCTGTACAAGCTTCTGGAGACAGTGTTATGATATGAAGTGTTGCTTCAGTTGCTCAGGTCTAGACTCAACAACGTTATGTGGCAATAGCTGACCACCTGAATGTACTGAATGACCAGGTTATCACATCTTTGGAAGGACATCTCGTACCTTCCCTAATGGTACAAGTGTTTTCCAGGACTAAGATTGTGAAAGAGTTATTCTGGGAGCATAAGAAATCATTTTCACACATTGTGGGCCGTGAGTGAATGAAGTCTTAAAGTGTGCAACATGTTTTCACCAGTCTGTATATTATCATCACAGATTTTCCATTATTTTCTCTAACTGTATGACCTTGGTCCAAAATACCTCCACAGCCTTTTCTTTTTATGAATCTCAGAGAACGGATACCAGCACGTCGCAGCTAACGGGCCATCTGAGCTCACAGTGAGACAGAGACACAGAGCTCCTCGATCTGAACCCAGTTTCCCTCAGCGCGAGCTCGACACGGACGACTCCACTGACTCCGTGCTGAGAAAACCGACCCGGGCCAAAAGCCAGCCGCCGGCCAGTGCCGCAGAGAGAACCTCCAACCGGGACAACAGACGCTCGAACATCCGCTACGACTGGGCCGAGAGGAGCATGGAGGCCAGGGAGAGGAGGAGGCTCAACATGAAAGGCTCAGCGTCCGCTGGAGAGGTGAGCACCAAGTCTGAGCAGTCGGATAGGCAAAGGGGTGAGAATTTAAAACTGTGACTTAAATCGAAGTAACATAACGCTCAGTGAACATCCAGACTCAGGCCAATCATATAGAAATTCCAGCAGGGATCACATCAGTTCTCCTGTCATACATTCTGAGCAGAACTAGCACTCCAGAGTGAATTGTACCTTTAAAAATCTCTGTTCAGTGAAGCATCCTGGGACACCAGACACACTAGATACTGTCACAGCTCTACAGGCCACATGCTTGTAAATTATTCAGCCTGAGCTGAGGTCGAGTTGTGTATCTGAGGTGTTCCATTCATTTAATTAGCAGCAGGAACAGAAAGAAGTTTCACTTGTTGCTGCAGAAAGTCCTGACGAGACCTGCACAGATAGATGCACACACAACACTATTCCAGCCTATTCAACGACAAGGGGCATTTGTATTACCATTGGTTAGCTAGATCAGCTAGTGACGGTGCCCTTGCATTGTGTGTGCTTCTGAATTTTCTGAGTTTCTGAAGGAGTACTATAGAGAGGGATTAATTTCATTGGCTGGGTTAATAATAGTTGAATTCAAATATCAACAATATTTCTTCTGTATAACTGACTCCTCCTTTAAATCGACTGTATCTCCACAGATGAGCACATCCTTGACCCTAATAACAACTTAATTAAAAGAATAATGTTTTTTAAAAGTGTAGCATAAGGCATAATATGATCATTTTTTCTTAAACATGAGTTAAAAGTTTTAGTTGAATACTGTATATACACGATTAGCTATAACATTAAAAACATTACAGTTAAAGCCATGTAGGTTTTTGGCTTCCCTTTTGCCACCAAAACAGCCCTCAGGAGGTACACTGTGGTGTCTGGTGCCAGGATATTTTGGGTGATGTGGGATGGGGCCATCCCGTAGGTGCTTGATCGGATTGGGATCTGGGGAGTTTGGAGGCCAGGTCAATGGCTTTGGGCTCTTTCCTTGCTGGGCCCAATGCACGGTGGGCAATATACATTGTACATTGGATATTTTGGTGCCTTTCTATCATAATTTTTTCTGTGGTTTGTGCTGCATTGGCTTTTCTGTGGGATCGGACTGGATGGCCTAGCCTTTGGTTCCTGTGGGCATGGGTGAGCATCGGGTGCTCATAATCTGACACCATTTTACTGGAATATAATTAATACCCAATGTTCATGTTGTGGCTAATTGGTGTATACCAGTTCATTGCTTTTCATTGATTTTAACAAACCAGCCAGCTTAGTAAACCTGAATTTTGCAGTTTTACTAAGCTAACTAACCAGATTGTGCTTGTCCCAGGTTGACAAGCATGGGATTTCAGTATCAGAGTCTAAGTTTGCGTCTGGATTGTCATGTTATTAGTAATGAATTAATTTAACAGCAGCCATACTATTACAACTGAAACTAGCAGTAGCCATGCTAACTAGTAGTGCGCATAACTATTAATTTTTAATAACTTGTTTAGGGGAAAAAAGTTGCTCTCGAAACTCACCAGCTCTTGATCACTAGCACCGGATCTTAAAGAGGAAGATGTGCCAAGCTGAAAATGTATTGCTTATACATCACAGTTATGAATTGAATAATTCATATATTTGGCATGATGGATAATGAGTTGGTCCCTGATTTTTTATACCATAGATGTTTAAAAAATAAACGAATAAAGTTAAAGCTGTGGTCGTCTCAGAAACCGGATTTCTAGCCTGACAGGTTTCAGTGCTCCAACTGACCCAAAGTGACTGCAAAGTGAAAGTGAAAAATGTCATACTGTAGATGTGTTTATAGGATTGGTTTATTCCATGTATGAACTTAAAAGTAATTTTTTTTCTAGTTTAGTTGTGTTTCTGGTATTTCTCATTCCCATTCAGATCCACCGGGCTGATGTCGGGGTCCAGACATATCGCGACTCTGAAAAGCGCGGGAAGCTCTCAGAACGTCGAAGAGCGAGATCAGCTGATCTGGAGAAGTTGCGACGGTCAGATTTTTCGGCAGCGGACGATCGCTGGATTACTGAGTACATGCGCTGTTTCTCGGCCAGGCTAAGGTAAGAAAAATCTAAAATCGCCCTCAGATTTTAGACTGGTTCATCAATATTGAATCAAGCAAAATCAGTGATGAATGTTTCTCCAACTATATATTATGTGACAAAGGATTTTCTGTTTCAGTTGTTGTGGCCAGAATGGACTGGATCATGATGCGACTAAAAGACTTCCATTGTGCTTATAGCTTGAAACTCAGGACACATTTTTTCAGTACACGTTCTCGTAAAATCTTGCGTCTTGGCATCAACTTTTACTGCCCAAGTCCAGTCCAAATGTGGAAAAATGTAAGAAAAGAATGCTTCAAATACCCAGAAGAGGTGTTGATCCCACCCAAAACCTTTGATCCATCCTAGAATACGTCGTAACGACATAGCAGTGGTGGACAAGATGATTAATTCGTTTATGTTTTCCCGTTGATTTAGTTGAAGAAATCAGACTGCAAAATTCTGGTTTAAACAATTATTTGAGAAATGGATATTACAGCCATGGATTTTGCTCATTTGCAACAAGTCCTGGTTAGCTAAGTTAGCTAGCTAGGAATAACCTCATAAGAGAACTTCGTGTGGCATGACTTGGAAGCTGCTAACTCTACAGGCAGTTACACGGCATGCCTCAGACTCTCAGTTTCAACGTCTTTGCAAGAATAACCCAAGAAGACCGCTTTTAAAATAAAACATGAGGACACTTTTACGGGTTGCAGGATCAGATCAAAAACCAGCATCAGGAGATGTTTCAAACTTTTTTTTTCTTAATTTGAAAAAAACTTAATCCTTGAGCTCTTTATTTTATAGTCCATTTCAAAATCATTCCATCGGAACCTAAGAAATAACAAATATATTCAGTAAATTTTGTCTTGTATTTTATTACAAGATATTGCAGTTTTAATGTTTTGTATCCCTTTGTGACTAACAGTGTGTGAATCATGCTAGCATACACTCATTAAAAGCTACATTTTAGGGCTAACCAAGAAACAATTAAATAGAAAATTCCAACATAAAATAATTAATATGAATATAATATTTACTGAGATTTTTGGTGGTTTGTTTAAATATCTGGTGTGTTCTGTATCGGTGGATTATTTGAATGTGTAACATGAAGAATCTCAACATTCAAAGATTTGCTGCTAAATATTTGTGTGGACCAAAATGACTTCTTCTCTTTGTTAAATTTGTGTCTTGATGTTATTTCCCACTGGACAGCTCTCAGCCTTTGGAGCTTGGTCAAGTTCAAGTTCTTGAATGTCAAATCTAGTGGTTTTGAATGATTCAAAATAGTGTGTTTGTAGTAATTTTTTTTTTTTTAGCCTTGGGTTTTACACACCAGCATTGTGAGTTTCTTGCAGTGATGTAGTGTTGGGTTGAACTGAATTTAGGAAAGAAATATGTACCACTTAAAATATAAGTTTTGAAATATACTAGGTGTGCACAGTGTTCTCGACAGATCACAGTCCACAGATGTAGCAGGGTGTAGCCAGCATACTGCAAAGGGTGAGGTGTTTTTTTCTTCTTCATCTTTCTTTTTGCTCCAAATAGTCTACATTTGTAATACTAATTAGATGGGTTTGAACACAAGTTCATGAACTCATATTGTATAGGGATCAGCATTAATATTAAGCATTTTTAATCCTAACACAATCATATTTACATAAGGAAATGTTTCCAATTGATGGCCAAATCAGCCAAATTCTACTTACTTAAGTAAATAAATTAAGTATGTAAAGTTAAAGTAAGTCACTTAAGTGCAGAATTACCTGAAAACTATAGGTGAAATAAGAGTTAACTTATCTCCTATTAAATTTTTGTTAAATTAAACTGACCACTTAAACTTTCATATTCTTTGCTAAATGAAACTATGCTCTGATTATTCAATGTAATAAAGTACAAGTAAAGCCATCAAAAATTAGCACAAGATTATAGTCGGATCAACTACTAATATTGATGCTATGTTGAAAGTTAATGCTTATGAACATAGTAGGACAGTCTAATTGCTAGCAAAGCTAAAGTGTCTATTTTACTTTTTAGCTTATTTCCTTTAAAAATACCTTTTATTTCAGTTATCCTTTTTTCAAATCAGTTGTGTTTTCCGGCTGCTTCTAGATTTTTGGTTGGAAACAAGGCACAACACCCAACACCCTTCGTTAGACACACTGATTGGTTAGAAGAATTCAGTCTCATCTATGATTGGTTAGATGCTTTAGTACTTATGAATTGATGAGCCAACCAGTACTTCTTCCTCAATTAGAGAGCCTGGGTGAAAGTTTTTCCCTCCCGGAAACTTGTCAAGTCAGCTAATGTTACCCCCAACAAGCACAGAAAGAACAGATTAATTCTGAAATTCTAAAATGTTTTTTTTTTTTTTTTGGTGCAAGCCTTCTCTCTTTCACTCTGCATGGCTACACTACTGTAAATGGACTGTATTCATTATACTACAATCCTGTTTGAATGTGTGATTGAAATGAAAACTTATTCGATGGAAAGCCGACAATGTTAAATGTTTTCATCTCATGCTGGATTGCATGCAGTGTTAGATGAAGAGATCACCAGCCACAATGAAAACAAAATGCAACAATATTGATATAAAAAGCTCATTATTCTGCTTTCTGTTGTCATTCACAGTGTAATGTGTTAAGTTTGAGAAGTGTGGTTATAATTATAAAGCTTTTGATAGACCATCAGACCAACAGTAGTAGGGGTGGGCGAAATAAGAAAAGCATCAATATCATGATAATTCTATAAATTTCTATAATAAATGTACACATACAGAAAATATACTCAAACTAACAGCAAAACTATATAAAATATATATTTTTTATATTTCTTAAATTTAAAAAAATTATAGCCAGAAATTTTTGGCCATATATATATATAGCCATTAAAGCAATTTCTAAATAAAATTTAAATTAGCAACATGTTGTATCTAAAAACTTGTAATAAATAAGAAAATAAAAAGTTACGTAATTATATTTTAAACTCAAGACCAAATTTCTAATAAAAAATTGTACACCTCAAAAAATATGTATAAAAGATATAGTACAAAGCTATATTATCCTTTTGATATATTGTAACATTATATTTTAGAATGATTAATTATGA
The DNA here is from genome assembly GCA_028565275.1 of Leiocassis micropogon. Taxonomy (NCBI): domain Eukaryota; kingdom Metazoa; phylum Chordata; class Actinopteri; order Siluriformes; family Bagridae; genus Leiocassis; species Leiocassis micropogon. The sequence goes on along the minus strand of JAOVVA010000028.1, from coordinate 13,914,460 downwards.
TATTAATAATATATAATTATATTGCCCATCCCTACACAACAAACAGCAAACTAACTAATATACAAAGCAGGATTTCATCTTTTTTTTTTTTTTTTTTTCCTGATAACTGGTTTGGATTTGCAGTTTGCTTGTTAGAGGTTTGTTTTCTTGTACTTTAAAAAAAAAAAGGTTTTAAAAATAAAGAAAAATAAAGCAAATCTATTATTGTATAAAATGATAATATCGAGAATGTTATTTGTAAAATGAATGAAATCTATTCTCGTGATTGACTTGTTTATTTTGCAACAATGTTTACATTTTTAAAACTCTAAATGAAACATGCAAAACGAGATCTATTTTTTTGTCTGTGAAGAAACCCACTTTGGAGCATTGGTGTTAATAAATCATGATCAAGCAACTTCTGACTCGTGCTTTTATGGATGGTTGACATTTAATTTTTTTTGCAAGACATGGCAACCGAAGACTTCTGTTAGTAAATATACAGTACTGTGCAAACGTCTTAGGCACTATACCATCTTTAGTACAAATGTTGTTATAGGTGTTTAAAGCGTCTGCATTATTGTGGACATGTCCATTCAATATTTCCAAACATAACTTAAAAATGAATTAATAAGTAATATTCCAGAAGAATATTTGCATGTCTATAAAGAAAGCAACATTACATGACATACCAAATAGAAAAGAAAATATAAGTGTGACAGAGAGTGTGACAGAGTTACCAGAAGAACCCATATTCTCCAGCACACTCAGTAAAACCTAACAGTTTTTTACTTACAGTACTGTGCACAAGTCTTAAGGAACATATAAAAAATGCTTTTAAAAACATGTCTACATAAAAGTGTCAGGCCAGCAGAAATGATAAAACAGACAATGCCGTATCCGCGTGCAGACATGGCGGAAACAGATTACAACCCCCTACAGACACGTTCCATGTCACCTGAATTCTAAGCACACCTGCACCCAATGACCTGAGTGCCTAAATAGGACCCAGTAATGGAGGAACATTGTGAAGTATATGCTCTCGTAGGTTTTTCTGGACGTTACCAAGCCGTGTTTATTTCTGATAGCGTTTCAGTGTATGACTTTGATCTGGTATTTTGCTTTCTGAGTTTTGATTGCCCTAGTGTACGTGTTTTGCAGATCGACCGACCCTTGCCTGTTTCTGGATTACGAGTACGACCTGCCCATGTTTGTTTTGATAGTTGGAGTAATAAATCTAGTCTTGTTTACCTGCACTCGCGTCCAACGGTACGTTAACCCTGACAAAAAGAAACTTCTATAAAGAGAACTAAAGAGTAATAAAATAAAGGCAGTCAACAACAGCAGTTTTTACAGCAGTGTAAAACAACATGTTTTACTAAGTGTGTTAGATAACATGCCAGCGATCTTCTCGTAACTTTGTCTTGCTTACTACTTTCCATGTTCATGCATAATTTTTTTTTTTTTCCATCTGAAAACTGGTCTGTAATATGTTGCTTTCTTTACAGACATGCGAATATTCTTATGTGTATGAGTGTGGCATTTTTCACATATCCAGTAATGATGCTGGTGCGCTAGCTGTGTCAGTAGTTAACTGCTAATCACAGCAAGGACAAGCTGGCTTCCATCATATCTCAGTTTGTAACCAGAGGCTCTGTAAAAGAGCTGTAAATGTACACACAGTGAAAGACATGTGGACAAATCTGTTGTTAGGTGGTTGAATAGAGGACAATGTATTGTTTGGTTTGATCATGACATGAAGGCGGAGACTTTTAGACCTTTTAGCACAGCTGGACTTTTAAGCACAGCTGTCAGTGCTGTCAGTGCACACCTGTCACCTGTCTGTCGACAGAGACAGCTGTCTTTTTTTCTGTGTGTGTGTGTGTGTGTGTGTGTGTGCACATGCGCCTAAAAGCTTTTGGAATAGTTGATTTTGAATTTTGTGTTTGCCCAACTGGTTTTGAGTAGTTCAAATGAAAAACCTTTTCCTCTTAACTCAAATCTAACAAGACGCGTTTCTTTTCAGATGTTTGTTTTTTAAATCAAAGCCTATGTAACTAACAAGCAATGTAAGTTTATCTCATGCTAACGTCCTCAGTAAGGTTACCCGCTAATTAGTGTGAAAACTGAGTTGCTTAATTTACATGGTAGACATTAAAGTTAGCACTACCATTGTCTCACTGTCTCACATAGACTCACTGTCTCTTCACCACTCGACAGTAAAATCATTTCCCTGTACAGTACAGTAGATAAGAACTGCTAGCCTGGTGCAGTATGTTCCCCCGAATTTGGTTTCACTCCGCCCCAAGGCCATCCCTTCCTAAAATCTGAATCTGAAATGGAATTATACAGTATGTAGATTGTAATATTGTACCATGTAACTTTATATGTTATAGATGCATTCTGATTATATTGTACACCAAAAAAAAAAAAAAAAAAATCACAATAAATGTATAATTGCTTAACAATTACATGATGTTTTTGTAATAGCCGTAATGTTTTGAGTGGCTGGAACACATCCTCTACATTTACATAATATCTTATGGGAAAATTCATATTGCAATATGAATTTTTCACTCAAGAACTCGCCTCCAGAACAAATGTAATCAAAAGTCCTGGTTTTACTTGAACACCCATAGATATGAAAATCTTATCTGCTGAATGCATCTTTAAATAATTAATGTCACCATGGAGGTATATTACAATTGATACGGATTTCATAATGAGAATTATAATCGTTCACAATGCAGATTTTGAGTGAAGCAACATTGTCGCTCTACTAAAACTTAAAAATAAATAGCTGACTTATTACATTTTAGATCAGAACAGAGTACATGATGAGCAAAGCCATATTTATTAATTCATTGGTTGTCTTATTACATTTACTTATTTACAATAGTTCACAGTGTATCTAATATGGCCTAGTTTAAAATTTGCCACAGAGATAAAAATGCTTAAACACCCCCCCCCCAACACACACACACACACACACACACACACACTCTGCAAGGGGTTGTTGGCTCGGTAAAGCTGATTTGCACGGCTCACACTTGATTGGACAGCTGCTAAGCCTGCTGCACTCTGATTGGCTGAAACTGTGTTGTGTGAGGGGGTGGAAACTGATAAGAACAGATGCTCTCATCTCTTCACACAAGAAAAGAAAAATCCCTCTCATGAAGGAATGCAAAAAAAAAAAACAGGCCTCATACACAACATACAAGAGTATGAACATTATGTATTTTTGGAAATCTGAATTTTGAATTGGATTTTTTTTTTTTTTTTTTTAAACTAATATTTATTAGCATTTAGGACACTTTTAAGTTCCCTTTGTGTGGAAACCCATGATGAGAAGGAGTAAAAGAAAGTAAGAAAGAAAAAATTGAATGTAAAAACCAGAAAAGAAAAGAAAAAGTAAGTACGAAAAATAATATATGCAGAGTAATAACTGGTGCCCTTCAGAAATAAGGCAGGAAAAAAGACTATAACATATCAGTTTATATTTTAGGGACATGGATGGAGGAATTTTTGGTTTTGTAGGAGAGCACATAAAACCTGATTGACCTATATACAGTACTAATAATACTCATATATAATATGTCTGGGTTATTTGTTTATTGCGGAACAAGCAGTTACACCGTAATAAAAATCTTACTAAAAGAATT
>JAOVVA010000028.1:13895141-13910346 GCA_028565275.1 Leiocassis micropogon | reverse complement strand
AGTTATATATATATATATATATATATATATATATATATATATATATATATTCCCGCCTATATAAGTCCCGCCTTCCTGCTGTAGGATTGGATCACATTTTCATGCTCTGTAAAAAAAGAATCCAACCAATCATAGATGAGATTGAATTCTTGTAACAAGTTTAACACAGGTAGGATTTGTGATTCTTACATAAAAAAAATACTTTTGTTACATTTCTTAATTCAGGGTGCAAATAACTATGGGTAATGGAGTTGCCCATATACATGTCGAGCCTTTCTTATTCTCATAAGGAGTAAAAGAAATAAACAAAAATGATCATAAAAATGGTCTTTTTTGAAAACAAGAAGAAGTAGAAGAAGAATAACCTGTCAGAATGCAGAAATTCCATTGTTTCCTTTGACCAACTTTATGTTTCCCTGGGTTATAAATTCTCTTGGTCATCCATCACCAACACAAAAGCGACAGATGGTGCTCGAAGCGTGAAGTAACACTCATCGCATCTGCTGTTATTTGTTTTATATCGTCTTTTTTTTTAGCTCACATAAAGGATGCCAATAATTCTAGAACTAACCGGGTATTTATATATATGTGTGTGTGTGTGTGTGTGTGGTGTTTCATCACTGAGGAGGTCAGAAAGCACACAGCTGCTGATAGCTTAAACCTCTGGATTATGGAGAGCAGCCGTCCAGCTGTTCACCACACGCTACACACACGCCAGCACTGTATTCATTATGCTAATCCCTTGTGTGTGTGTGTGAGTGTGTGTGTGTGTGTGTGTGTGTGTGATCTAGGGTATACATCATGAGGTTGGTCTGAATGGAGCCGTGCTGGCCAGCGGATCTCCACCTGTTCCTCTCAGCCGGGATTCACTGCCACCAGCTGTCAGGCGTTTTAGTGTTTAAACACATTATATTATGTTTCTGCAGTTTGTGTGTCTCCTGGGTTACTTCTGAAATTATGTGTAAACATGTGAATTTGTGTATTTCTGTGTGTGTGTGTGTGTGTGTGTGTGTGTGTGTGTGTGTGTGTGTGTGTGTGTGTGTAATCCCCAGTGACACAGCGAGGTCATGTGAAACCTCATTCCAATTCTAGATTCAGAAATTTAAAAAATATTTAAGGAATTCTGTGGCATTCCAGAACATTCCAGAGACTACCAAGAGCATGATAAACACATGACTTCTTAAGTTGAAGTCATGAGCACATGACCACACTGTTGCTAAGCAACTGATAAATATGGAGGCCAAATGTTTGCTAGCTAATGACTGAGATAAAAAAAAGATAATAAAAACTGTTTAGCTAGCAAGCCCACAGCTGCTTCTTTCCCTCTTATAAAAAGTGAAAACAAGAATATCAAAGAAAATTCAACATTTTACTCAGTTATTGATACCTTACAAAATAAAAAGACTAAAACAACAACAACAACAACAAAAATCCTGTTATCCTTAGCATCAGTGGCTAACGAACATTTCCACAGGTCTTTGTTGTATAGCATCAATGCTGTATCTCTCACCTGACGATTTGCATTTCAGTTGCCGTTAGCGCCACAGAATTGAATGGTTTATTTAGAACCTTTTCAATTTCAAGCATGCACCTGTCAGACAGTGAGGAGGCTCAGATTATTGGGATGTGTTGGAATGTAGCGAGTATTTTTCCTTTTTTGGTTTTCTCATTGTCCTGCACATTCTAAAATGGGTCAGGTGTCTCAAAGGACAAAAATATATCGTTTAGAGCACACTACCTAGACAAAAGAAAAGTCACACAGTCAAATATTTTTTGTTGGACAACATTTTGCTTTGATTACGGCTATGGCATCTTACAGCCATGGTATCGATAACCTTATGCAATATCACAGCATTTATTTCCATCCAGAGTTGCATTAATTTCTTTCCAACATCTTTTATTGATGATGGAAAGTTCAGATCCCTGCGTAAAGCCTTCTCCGGCACATCGCAAAGATTCTCAATGGGGTTAAGGTCCGGACTGTGTGGTGACCAATCCATGTGTGAAAATTATGTCTCATGCATCCTGAACCACTCTGACACAGTTTGAGCTCGATGAACCCTGGCATCGTCATCTTGTAATATGCCAGGGTCGTCAGGGAAGAAAAAATCAATTGATGGAAAATCCTGGTCATTCAATACATTCAGGTCGTCAACTGAATTCATTTTTGGGCCATATAATGTTGCTGAGCGTAGACCTGAGCAACTGAAGCAACCCCAGATCATAACACTGCCACCAGAGGCTTATATAATAGGCACTAGGCATGATGGGTGCATCATCCGGCTCATCAGACCACATGACCTTTTCCAGTGCACCATAGTCCATTCTTTTTGTCCGATTAGCCTCAGTGATATGTGGTTTTCTTAAGGCTACACCGCTGTTTAGTCTCAATCCCTGGAGTTATTTTGCACAGTGAATGTGGAAATGCTCTTACTTTCACTAATAAGCATAGCCATGGGTTCTACTGCTGTGTTTTTTTTTTACAAAGTGTTTTACAAAGATCATTTTCTGAACACAATTCTTCCTCAAAGGTGATGGCTCACCACTATCTTTCCATGTTGTAATAATTAGTTTTACTGTTCTTAACCCAATTTTAGTAGCCTCAGATCTTAGATGTTGTTTTCTTTGCTTGATGCAGGACATTTATTTGTCCCAGTTTCAACAAAGTAACATCCTTATATGGCCACAGGATATGTCTTCGGATTGTGTTTGCATCAGTTAGAGATAAATAACTTGTTGCCAGCTGAGCCATATTAACCACTGCACAAATTATCCAATGGAAGGCGCTTAATTATTTTCTTAATTGAATCCAGGTGGTGACTATTTTTGGCCAGGTGGTATAAGGGCAGAGTGTAGAGCAGAGGTTCTCAACCCTGTTCCTGAAGAATCAGTGTACTCCTTATGTCCAGTGTTCCAGAAATAGCCTCCAGATCCAGACAAGACCCTGACAAGGATAAAGTGATTCATGAACAATGAGAGACTGTATAAGAAAAATGGGAAAATGTAACTATGATACTATATAAAGCACAAGGAAAAATTATTACCAAACCTGTGTTTTCAAAGATTATTCCAAAAGTCATTTCAGTTCCGTACACTTTCTATAAGATTATATGGTATCCAATGCCCCATCCGCAATGCTTACATTATCTCTAATACTAGAGTCACATATAAAGGTTTAAACATCCATATCTGTCCTTAGATTTTGAGTTTGATGTAAACAAGCTTTGTGTTTATCTGCTTACTACAGGGAAACTTTTCTTAACTCTCACCAACACACAACACAGAATTGAAAATTAAAACCCTTTTATTTATTTGTTAGGAGTGACCTTCCCTGGTCCCCCTGCAGTAATCTTACGCTCCACTAGGGCTCCTTAGACCCACACTGGGAAACACTGCTGTAGTGTTTTAGCTTGATATTGAAGAACAACACATCAGCAGCCTCTAGGGGTAAAACAACACCACACACACAATATGCACCTTTCATTATTGTGTATTTAATTTTACATATCATTGGTTTCCACTAGGAAGAATAAATAAAATACACACTCATTCAGTATATACTCATTAAATTAGATAGATAGATAGATAGATAGATAGATAGATAGATAGATACTTTAATCATCAGCAATAGAGATAGTAACCCCAAGATAGGTTGTAAATGTGATTATACACTGTATATCTCACATGTAGTCAGCATACACAGGATAATATAAGGTCTGACAAAAGTTAATAAAGTTAGTTAAAAGGTTAATAAGAGAGTTGTGTGGGTAACTTTTAACTTTCAATTAACATTATTCTTAAAAAGTCCAAACAACATGCAGCTTGCCATTCCAGTTGAACACATTAAATATTCAGACATTGGTGCTTGGACCCCCAAATATAATAATGTTGATTAAGTAAGATGTGCTGTTCACCACTGTAAAAAACAAACTAACAAACATGGATCCTGTAGCTATGATTCATGGACCCCTGAGGGCCCCTAAACCTCACTGTAAGAAACTCTGTTATAAGCCATTTTCATCTTTTTAAAAAACATATTTAAAAAAAAACACGCCAGGATGGCCAACCCTGGTTCTCGAAAGCTGCAGCTTTGCATATTATCCAGTTATCCCCGCACTGCTGATTACCTGAATCAAGTGTGTTCAGTCAGTTAAAAGCTTTTAAAGCTCATTGTAGATGAGGGCGGTGTGGGGGAAGAAAAAGCGGATGGCATCTTCTAGTTTTTGATTGATTGACTATGGCAGCCGCTGAACACCTTATCCAGGTAATCAGCAGTGAGTAGTGCTGGGATAACTGCAAAACATGCTTTCAAGGACCAGGGTTAGCCACCCCTGCACTGCACAATATCATAATATCTTGGAGAGGATATGGAACATTATTTTGTTAACCTATTGCATGAATGTTAAAGTAAATATGAGCTGTTCGATATTTGATACACTGATCTTGTACTGTAAAGTTTCAACAACTCGCTTGTGGTATGGCTGAAGATGTTTTATAAGACGTTAAGAGACCTTAAGAAGATGGTTTTAGCCATTAATAATATTTTTCTCAAAATAATACAGAATTATAATTTTCACCTTTTATGTTTTTTTTTAATAATTCCAAATCGAATAAACGTACACAATCCTGTTTTATAAATCCTGCACCAGGAATAGACTTTTTTTTTTTAATTTAATATCCTTATTCAGACGTTTAGTAAAACTTCACTGATACATTTGGATTCAGTTGTCACAATTAGTCAACAGTAAGTGATATGCTCTGGACCTTTCCAAGAACAGCTGCTGCCATTATGAAATCCCATAAGAGAGACTGACTCACATCGGTGTCGGAGATACAGCCCTGTGTATTCTCAACATGTTTAACAAATGTGTGTGCTGTTACACTGTAGGCTAATTCGTCACAAGCTTATTAACCAAACCACCCAGAAGAGATATGTTCTCCTCAGGTCCTCGTTATGTGTACTTGACTCGTTCATCATTTTGTTGAAAGTTTTATACAAATAATTGCTAAACAGAATGATGAGAGTTGTTGATGTTTATAATCCCCTACTACACTAATGCACTTTATCTCAGCCATCATAGAAGTTCTTGGGAGGCCATGTGAAGCAGACAATATGATGAGCTGAGAAAAGTTTCTACCTTGATGGAACCAAACACTAGTGAAATGCTGGGATAAATGCATTAGTGTTTCTGGGGATTATTAAGAGGATTAAAGTTTGGTATATTTTTGTGCTCTATCAATTTTTGAACTGTCATGAAACCCTGGTGTTCGTAATCTCTACCAGAGGTGCACTGTAGCTGAAAACCTGTCCTTAGACAATAACATCATCGAGACCCTAGAAGAAGCTTCAGTCTGGGTGAATATCTGTATCACTAAACACCTGGCGACTTGTTAAGCTTTGCCTTTTCGATGTAGGTTAAAAAGTCTTCTTTGTTGACTTCACGCTGGAGTCAGGCTTAATGTGCAGGGAACAGGTGGAGAGCGAGGTTAACAGATCCTTCCAGAGGAAAACCAAACCACCATCTGTCTGTTAATTCCCACCAGGTGGCCCCTGTCTGCTTCCATTACAGGACGAAGCGTACAGCAGCAGTAGCAGCAGCGGGTGACGCTTTCCTGAGTCAGGGTCACATCTGAGAAACACAACTCGACTATACAGCCACAGTGTGTTTGTCCTCGACACTGATTTTCCAAGTCAGGCTCCAAACCTGCTCTGCTCTAATAGGTTCATGTAACAGGATCTGATTAGTGTCCCATCAAGTTTGAAGACTAATGTCTGGATCTGTGTTGGACTGAATCAGCTGTTCCACCCCTCTAAGGCAATCTAGAAGATCAAGTAAATTTAGTGAGTCAGTGCCTTGATTTTTATTTCATTACATAATTAAATGGCAATAAAATTGGACATCAGATAAAAAAAAACACACTGACATTTAGAAAAACACAGTACCAACAAGTTGGTTCACAAGCACCTTCTCTTGGATCTGACATCAATTTTCTCTTAAATTAAATGAATGATTTAAATAATTTAGCGAAATAAGTACATAAATAAGTTCAGCCTTTATTCAACACAGATACATTACTGCATAGTAAAAAGTTTTGTTCTTCTTTGAAATTCTTTGTTCTTTGTTCTTGATCAAGGCCCTTAAACCTGTCTGCTTCAGGGGTGCTATATAATGAGGTCTGACACCAGCTTTGCTATTAGGCTGGTCTCATATTAGACTGGACCGCATTATACAGTGTCCCTGAAGCAGATAGGTTTAAGGGCCTTGATCAAGGGCCCAACAGCAGCAACCTGGTGGGCCTGAGGCTCAAACCGTTGACCTTCCAATCAGTAACTTAGAGTCTTAACACATTGAGCCACCAATAAATCACAAGGGGGTTCCATCTTCATTCATCAAGAAACCTCTGTAGTCCAACTAGGGACCGTGGAGGCCAATGGTGACCTTTTTATTAATTCCCATTTTGTACAACTGTGGTAGGACGTCCAGTCAAGATTCACACGCTCATTTACACACTACAGGCAATTTGGGAATGCCAATTCATCTAATCTGCATGTCTTTGAACTGTGGGAGGAGTAAGCGTAGGAAACGCCACACATTCAGACAAACCCGAGGCTGGAATCGAACCCTACGCCACTGTGCTGCCACTCTGACACACACATCTGTTTATTTTAGCCAATTTTAGGTGAAGTAATATTTAACGATTTGTGTCCTTCTGCAAGTTCACCACGTCCATCAAAAATTGTCCTATATTCAGGGTGTTGAATAGTGAATTGACGTTTTTTTTCCATTTTTAAACACTTCAGTGTTTGTGTGTGAAACTTCGTGTGTAAAACTTCTGGTTTGAAAAAAAAACAGTCCCATCAATCATGACACTGTTGAAGGTTTTAGGATGATTAACACAAGATGACCAAGTGTGGGTAAAGGGTTTAACAGTGTTCCAAAGCCTCAACCTCCTCTTCTCACGCACGCATCTCTCTCTCTCTCTCTCTCTCTCTCTCTCTCTCTCACACACACACACACACACACACACACACACACTTGCTTTACGGAAAATGCTTCACCATTCAAATAGTATCTGCTCTACAGTCACCCTGTAGGGAACAGCTGAAGTGTTGGATAAAACCTTTAACAAAATCCTCACATAAAACAACTGAGCTTCTTCCACCAGGTCTCTGAGAGTTGTCAGACCTTATCAGGCGTCTTCTCCGTCGGTATCAGCCTCCTCTTCTGCCTCAGCTCCTCCTTGTGCTCTAAACTGACCACTATGGCTGTGTCAAGGACCCTCTTCAGATTCATTTGCGTTAAACCTGAGCACTCTGTGATCTCACTGATCCCCAGCCTTGTATCGTACTCTCACACATTGGAAGGAGCACGGTCTTGACGATACAGGAATACGTCAGGGTAATGGTAACAGAGGAGTCACAGACACTCCAGGTCATCCTGCAGGGGGCGCCAGAGAGATTAAAATAAGTTGTGGAACTATAGTTAGGTTCAAGTGAGAAAACAAAGTGCAAACATTTAACAGTATTTAAGCTACAATGTACAAAGAAGCAGTAGGCGACCTCTGCTGCCTGTGATGTGAACTACAATTTCAGTGAAAAGTTGCTGAAACTATAAATTGTTTTAAATTGTTAATGTGTCTTTATTATGAAGATGGTCTTAGACTCAGGTAGCACGGTGGCTTAGTGGTTAGCACTGTTGCATTGCACATCCAGGTTCCGGGTTCGATTCCCATCTTGTGATCTGTGTGTGCATGGAGTTTGCATGTTCTCCCTGTGCTTGGTGGGTTTCCTCCGGGTGCTCCGGTTCCCTCCCACAGTCCACAGACATGCAGATTAGGCTAATTGTCATTCCCAAATTGCCTGTAGTGTGTGAATGAGCGTGTGTGCCCTGTGATGGATTGGCACCCCATCCAAGGTGTACCCCGCCATGTGCCCTAAGTCTCCTGGGATAGGCTCCAGGGCTCCTGTGACCCTGAATACAGGATAAAGCGGTTATAGATAATGAGTGAGTTAGTTTTGGACTTTTTCTGATGACTTGCGACTATAGTCACTCAGTAGATTAGGACTGAAATTCCAACAAACAAATCAGGTTCTTTCCCTGAGCCTCCAACAATGACAGTGGACTCATTTTTTATTACACCAAACTTTCAGCCTCCTAACACACAGTATATTATGTATAATTTTAAATTTCCTCACATCTTACAAAACTTACTTCTTTAATTTTAAATAGAAATTAAATTTATTATTATTATTATTGTTGTTGTTGTTGTTTTAATAATAATAATAATAATAATAATAATAATAGTAGTACACCCCTTTAGGTCATGCCCTGAGACAGGGAGAAGTTAAAGGTCAAGTTACCTACAACCTCGGCCTATTCCTGAAATATTATCGTTGCTTATTCTTGCTTAGACTTGCAGATTTATTTTTGTTATCTACCATAATACACATTCATCCAAAGTCTTTTCGCAACACTAGTCCAGAAATTTAAGTACAAAAACAACAGAGACAGAAAGAACATTTGAGAGAGACTGATTTGAGGTTGTCCCACCTGTCCGGCCATGTCACAGAGCTGAAATTTATTACCACAAAATATCTTCTTCTCTCCTCCTGAAAACTCCATGCATACAGACCCGTGGCAGGAATCGAACCTGCAACCTGGAGGCGCAAGGCTGAAGTGCTAACCATTACGCCACTGTGCCACCATATGAGGTTTATGTATTTTGTTTTGTTTTTTGTAAGTAGCTCTAAACGTGTCATTTTGAAGCGTTAACATTAATCCATGTAGACTAATAAACACTTCTTATTAATGCAACAGACCAACAGGCTAAGCACTATGAATATACATGAAAATGCAAATGGGAACCGCCCACATGTCTTCCTGTGATCTTAAATAGCCTCATCTTTCATTCACACTACAAGCGACAAAATGACAGGTCAAGACTCATTCTCACCACCAGTCTGACACGGAGCCCTGATTCCAGCCACGATTAACATCTGAATTCTTTAAATCTATGCACATTTGGGATGACGCTTTGGTATAACTGGCACGCTTGGTTCCTCAGAAAAACATACAACAACAACAAAAAAAAAAAGCTTCTGATGTCGTAAGTAAACAATTAAATGAATCACATGTGACATCTCATTAAATAGGAATAGAGATATTAGGAAGAAAAATAAAAGAAGGAAAGTAAGAACATCTAAGAGTAAAGATCTTTGGAGAATGACTAATGAAGTTGGCTACCAAACCAAACTAATATGAACCCAAGCATGTTACATGTATCTCTCCCTGACTTTACTGCTTATTATGCAAGCACACACAAACACACCCAATCGTTCCCATTTTTTTGGTGTATTGGTTTGTCTACATGCCATCCAACAACCTGGAGATATAGCCATCGTTTCTATGGCAGTTACTTAAGGGGTCAGGTTGCCAGCTCGCCTGGTTGTCATTCACACACTATAGGCAATTTGGGAACGCCAATTAGCCTAATCTGCATGTCTTTGGACTGTGTGAGAAAACCAGAGTACCCAGAGGAAACCCACCAAGCACAGGGAGAACATGCAAACTCCATGCACACAGACCTGAGGTGGGAATTGAATCGAACTGGGCAATAAGGGAAAGGCCAATCAAACTAGCGTACCTGGAGAAAACCAACAAAACACAGGGAAACATATAAACACACATAGACCTGATGCAAGATTCGAACCCCCAACCCTACAGATGCACGGCAAAAAAACATTTCATCATATATTAAGTCACAAGGGTGTAACAAAGCACAAATATTACAAAGCACAAAATATTTTGTCAAAATTGTTTAGGTTATATTAGTGTGAATTATGTCAAAACGCTATAAATCCACCTCCCACAGTTTTGGCACAATAGATAAATCAGGGTATAGTTCTGCTTGTTTTTATTTAAGATTGCAGTTCAGTATCAGTAATATGCTCATTGAATGGCACGGTGGCTTAGTGGTTAGCACTGTCACCTTGCATCTTCAGGTCCCGAGTTCAATTCAGGTCTGTGTGCTTGGAGTTTGTATTTTCTCCCTGCGCTTGGTTGGTTTCCTCCGGGTATTCTGATTTCCTCCCACAGTTCAAAGACATGAAGATTAGGCTAATTGGCATTCCTAAATTGCCAGTAGTGTGTGAATGTTAACCGGAGGTCCTATCAGGGTCGTACAAATGGGAATAAATACAATGGTAATCATCACTGGCCTCCATCGTCCCTAGGTGGACTACAGAGGCTTCTAGATGGATAGATAGAATATGTTCACTGAGTTTTAATATAAAATATAGAAAACTAATGCTTTGATTTATGATTTTTGTAGTGAGTCAAACAGAAAGTAGAGGCAGCCAATTAGACCAAGGAAAAGCCTGTTTGAGTTTTGTTTCACACAAAACATTTTTAATTACAAAGATTGTTGAAGATCATGAGAAACAACATATATGTGAAAAAACAGCATTATCGTACTCCTCTACCAGTTTTAGTTTCACTTCAGTCTATGATGACAGCTCATTATCATAGTACAGGTATGCACTGGTTAACCAACAGCTTCCCACACGTAAAGTCTGCATCTTTTGTCTCTTATGTCTACACGAATCACTTGTGCATGTTTTAAGTTTTGTTATGGTATTTCTCAGCTTCACCACAATGCTTACACTACAGAATCCCACATTGTTTTGTTTAATTTATAACGTGGGGTTTAAACAACATCCAAATTGCATAATGTCCTATGTATCGCGGACGTTAAGCGACACATATATGTAATTTATTACCACTAGTGTGGTAACATTGTCAACTTTCTCCAAAATCCCTTGAAGACATTTAAACCACTCACCGCAGCCACTGTATTGCACAGGAAGTATCTTCGCGTCACTGATCATGTGACAGAAAGAAGAGATGGAATTGGCTCTTCACAATGCGGCGGCTTTTGCTTCGAAAACCAGGTGGCTACGTGCCATGCAGTGCTCGAAACGTGGAAGCTTCTGAAATAAGTGTATGTAGCAGAATTAAAATTTGTGTCAGAGAGGTCTGACACCTTGCTATCATGGCCAGCATTTACATTTTTCATGCGACATGTTAGTTTTTCTGTGGGATTGTACCAGACAGGCTGTCCTTTGGGCATGGGTGAGAACATGATCCTGTCATTAGTTTGCTGCTGTGTAGTTGGTGATCAATGCTGCTAACGTCACCCGTTAATGGTCATAATATTATGGTTGATCCGTATATATATATCACTTCTCATCGTAACAAAAAAAAAGGCCGTAAGTACATGCGACTACAGTGACAAGCACGTCATGTCCTCATGTTCAACTGTGAATGTAGGGTAATAATCCCAAGCATCTAGATTATAATAGATGTTTCCTAATGGGTTTTAATGTGTCTCCAGTGGTCTGTAATGGTAGCTTAATGGGATGTGTCACTCCTAATTGTTTCTGGTGGCTTATTTCATGTTACTCTGCTGCTCATCATCACTCATAAAAGAAGGTCATGTTAGATTCCCTCATTCCCTCATTGGCCATTAAGCCGAATTTCCATTGTATTGCGTGATGAAAAACATTAAAAACAAACAAACAAAAATGATATTTGTTGCAGAAATGATTGGAAAAATCACTATCAGCTTAGCTAACTAAGCTTTAACTGTGTAATGCTAATATGCTAGCATCAGCACTTATCCATTGCTATAAGTTTTTTAAAAAATCGTTTATGCTAGCCAGCTACAATCATGCCTTACAAGCTAACTCAGCTAGTCATGTTGTCATGGAGAAATTGTGACATGATGATGTAATCTTTTTGTTGTATATTTACAGCAATAGCTTTAATCAAGTGAAGGCTTTTTGTTCAACATAGCAAAGCCCACAGACGATTAGCTGTAGTGTCTAGGCTGAATCTAATTTACCAACACATCTGTCTTACATATATATAATCCTAAGTTTTTTCTAATTTTGATAGTCATTCTTTTTTTTTGTTTGTTTTTGTATTGTTGTTTTTTTACTCGTGGGTACGCCAGCTAGTGTTCGAGAATGCATTAGCATGTAGCGAAAGACGCCTGTAGAGAACACAGCATCGCGATATCAATCTGCCGGAATGATCCGGAGCCTCCCACGCATCTCAGACAGACATGTGCGAAGGGAGTCAGACTCCATCCCGGATTAAATTATGAGGGGTCAAATGATAAACGGTGTCAGACGGAGTGGAGATGCGAGGGAGCCGCTGACAGCTGAGAGGCCCTGTTGCTCCGGGAGACCGGGACGTGACATGGACGCTCGTTGGCTTCAGTGTCACCCTGAAAAACATGTCTGATGATGGGGTTTATTATTTAGGTGGGGCGGTATATGATAGTCAGTTACTTAGGTTACACAGGCTACATTTGGACATTTTGAGTGTATGAACTGTCTATTGTGGTTATATTGAGAAATATTAACAAATATTAGTAGCACTTATAATAACAGGAGAAAAGATCGATCCATGGTACGTATCATTTTATGCTACTGTACTTAACGTTTTTGTGCTTGCAAAGATCAACCATCTTGGGAAATGTTGATTATGTACCAGGAGCATTATTTGATGGGGATCAGAATTCTAATTGGAGAGTTTATGCTACCCCTAAATTCTCCAATTATAATAAATTATCAGAACTTATTGTTATACCTATACCCCCCTCCTTTTTTTTTTCAATCTATCAATTCACACTATGGTAACATTTTTGAACAAGGCAGTATCATTTGGCAAAACATCAGAACAATACACAAAATTAAATATAAATTCGCAGTGAAATGTTTTTAACAACCGCCCCTGACATTAAAAAAAAAAAAAATCACTAGTATGACATGATGTCACTAATGTGACACTAGTATTATATTTTTCATTGTTAGTCAGGAATATTGTGAGTATCTTTAACAGTTGAACATCAAAGGTTTTTTTTTTGTTTATGTTACTTAAACAGCAACATTGTAACTTTTGCAACATTGTAATTATTATTTTTTTTGTAGCTTCTTTCAACGGTTTCTAAGAAAGCAAAATTTCATGATGCACGTGTCCGAGTTCACAACAGGAGCCGGACACGTGTAAGGCGACGCAGCTACACAAATACCACGCTACAGGAGACTTTAATATTCCTGTGTAAACATGCCTCGTGTAGCGTATCGACTCAATCTCTGACAGATAAGGAATGAGAAAAGAAACAAACGCTTCTCCTGTTTTGTGTTCACACACATCCTTTGTTATCCCCCCATCTCTCTCTATCTCTCTCTATCTCCCTCTCTCTCCCTGAGGGATGGTGTGATGGTGGTGAGTCTATAGTTATGGGCTGGTGCCATCTGCCGTTCTCCAGGCCCGTGCAGCCACCAGAAGGCCACAGCATGTGCTGATTTAAATGGAGAGCCCAACTTTCCCAGGACAGGGTTGACCCCGGCAGCCGTCGCTCTAACACACATGCGCGCACATGCCCGTGCGCGCACACACACACACACACATACATGCACAAACACATGCACACACTAAAGTATTAAAGAAGGATCCTAGTTCATAACTGTATACATAGTTTATACACAATATTAATTTTATCCAATATTTATTCACAGTAACCCAAAACTGATTACCAACAAATAGATATCAGTGTGTGTGTGTGTGTGTGTGTGTGTGTGTGTGTGTGAATGAGAGCGAGAGGTCTCTGCATACACATAATGATGGATTTCCACCCTAGCAGCTGATAGTGTCCCTAAGGACCCGCAAAAAGTGTGTGTGTGTGTGTGTGTGTGTGTGTGCAAGAAAAGGGAGGACCCTATCTTAAAAACCCTGGTGTGAAACGAAGGCCAGCTCATTTGATTGGTAAAATTGATTACAAGTGGGCGGAGCTACAATGAAACATAAGAAGGTTTGGAAACTAGATGTGTGTGTGTGTGAGTAAGAGAGAAAAAGGATGAGGAGAAGAAAAGGAGGATGAAAAGGAAGGATGAGGAAGGGGGATAAGAAAAGGCAGAGGGTGGTGGGGTTGGGAGTTGAAGGGCCAATGGGGCATGTCGATGTCACACACGCTTTTTGTGGCACGGTCAACAGGCGTGTGCCGCTGTGTGTGTGTGTGTGTGTGTGTGTGTGTGTGTGTGTCTGGATGCACAGGCCTGCTGTCTTGATTTTAGCATGGAGCATGGGAACCAAGTCCACACACACTCCTAATGACCCACGTGCTGTTTCTATTAACAGCACACACACACACACACACACATGCTCACACTTACACACACAAAACAGATCGAATCCCACCACATCTGCCTGATTCATATGTGATAAAGTCAGGAGTTATTAACAATGTGTTCAGCATGTAGCCTTTGATGTGTATCCGCGCGTGCGTGTGTGTGTGTGTGTGTGTGTGTGAATACAGGCAAATCCAGTCTTATGGATGTTACAGATATGACATTTAATCTCTGGCATAAATGCCTGAAAACAAGCTCATCATCAGTCAAGTAATCAGTGAGAGCGAGTAACAGTAGTCAGTGAGACAGTTCGATTATAATCAGCAAGACAGGTCAGCAGTCAGTGAGACAGGATGGTGGTCAGTGAGACAGGACGGTAATCAGTGAGAATGAGTATCAGCAGTCAGTGAGACAGGACAGTGGTCAGTGAGACAGGTCGGTGGTCAGTGAGACAGGACGGTAATCAGTGAGAATGAGTATCAGCAGTCAGTGAGACAGGACAGTGGTCAGTGAGACAGGTCGGTGGTCAGTGAGACAGGACGGTAATCAGTGAGAATGAGTATCAGCAGTCAGTTAGACAGGACGGTGGTCAGTGAGACAGGTCGGTTGTCAGTGAGACAGGTCGGCCGTCAGTGAGACAGGTTGGTAATCAGTGAAAGCGATTATCAGTAGATAGTGAGACATGTGGGGGTCAGTGAGAGCGAGTATTATTAGACAGTGAGACAGGTCGGCAGTCAGTGAGTCTTACAGCTGTGGCTTTTATCTGTTCCAGGTGTGACTTCAGTGGATTACATGAGTACATTGTATATGTACGCGTGTGACTTTGATGTGTTACAGATGTGACTTTGATGTGTTACAGATGTGACTCTGATGTGTTACAGGTCTAACTTTGATATGTTACAGGTGTTACTTTGATGTGTTACAGGTGTGGCTTTGATGTGTTACAGATGTGACTCTGATGTGTTACAGGTCTAACTTTGATATGTTACAGGTGTTACTTTGATGTGT
>JAOVVA010000028.1:13863382-13881800 GCA_028565275.1 Leiocassis micropogon | reverse complement strand
TGCTCAGATGTATAATGAGATAAAAAATGTAAGTCGCTCTGGATAAGAGCGTCTGCCAAATGCCTAAATGTAAATGTTAGCCAAACTAAATGTCGCAATAAATATTGTATCATTACATCCACTGAAAAATACTCACTCACTCAACTTCTATACCGCTTAATCCTGTATTCAGGGTCGCGGGGACCTGGAGCCTATCCCAGGAGACTTTGGGCACGAGACAGGGGTACACCCTGGACAGGGTGCCAATCCATCGCAGGGCACACACACATACTCACAATCATTCACACACTTGGGGGACGTTAATTAGCCTAACCTGCATATCTTTGGACTGTCGGAGGAAACCGGAGTTCCCGGAGGAAACCCACCAAGCACGGGGAGAACATGCAAACTCCATACACACAGAGATGGGAATTTATAATAGGATTTTTTTTATCATTTTATGCAACAAAAATTGTCTTGTGCAGGTAATAAAAATTATTTAGTGAATATTTTAGTATTTTAGTGAAACAAAGTTGGTTTAAATCCACTGCCTGGCCAAACCCACTCTACTGTTCAGTCAGTTGCCTTTAGCTTTGATTACAGCACACAGTGTGGTGTGCGCCTTCTCCACAGTACCGTATATACCTAGAATGATATATAATAAACTATATACAGTACTTTGTTTTAAAAGATCTGAAAGGTATAACTGACATACTTTACACCTCTGTCCCTTGTGTCTCCCCTGTCCTCAGGTGCTGTCTCTGAGGAGGGAGGTCGAGGTGCTGCGTAACGGATCTGCAGTTCCCTGTGGCCCGGGTTCGAGCTGCGCCTCCAGACTGGAGGTTTTAGAGAGAGAGCACAGGGAGAGGCTGCAGGAGATGGAGCGAGCGCATGAGAGAGAGACGAGAGAGATGGAGACCCAGAGAGAGCAGATGCTGGAGGAGGAGGCGCGGCACGCGGCACAAGGTGAATCCCGGCCGGGTGGAGGCGCGGTCGCCGTGTTACTGTATAGAGCTGAGTGAAAGTGAGCATTGTGTTGTGTGTCTGCAGCGATCGAGGCTCTGAGGAAGGCTCATCAGGAGGAGCTGAAGAGAGTGAGACGTGGAGAGCAGACGGGCTCGGCTGGACCGGAGTGAGTGCAGGAAGTTACTGTTTCTATCACACGACAAACTGAAAAACCAAAGTTACCAGTGAAGTCGACTAGAAGATCCGGCGTTATGTCCCGTCCCAAACTTTTATTTGTCCATAAATAACATTACGTTCATACGGACAGTCGTTGTGCAACAACGTTATTTCGAACACAGTGCTGTGAAAAAGTATTTGCACCCTTCCTGATTTTTTTTTTTTTTTTGTCATGGAGGAATTTTGGCCCACTCTTCTTTGCAGAATTGTTTTAATTCATCCACAGTGGAGGTTTTTTCAATCAGGGTATTGGTGGCTCAGTGGTAGGTTTCTCGTCTGCCATGCAGAAGGCTCAGATTCGATTCCCAGATGATGCCCAAACCCCAGCCACTGGATGAAGTGGCAGTCCCAAGCTGAAGGATGAAAGTGGGTGGGTTGCATCAGGAAGGGCATCCGGAGTAAAACCTGCACCAGGGTGTTGAGTGGATCAGATGGTGATATCTGTGACGACCCCTTGCCTTGACGGGATTAGCCAGAGAGACTACCACTGGAGCATGATCAACCTGTTTTTAAGGCCCTGCCACAGCGTCTCAATCTGGTCTGGATTTTAAAAGTCAAGCCACTCCGAAACCTTCTTTTATTTGTTTACTGGTGTGAATCATCTAAGTCTGACAAATGTGCAAAAAAAAAAACCAAAAAAAACACAGGAAGCTCATATACTTTTTAATAGCACTGTAACTTCTTTCACAATTTAGGAGACATCCATGAGATTCCACTGAAGCGCTTCTGGTGTCAAACGAAAGTGTCCCCCAGGTGGTTAAATCATGGTTATTTTTTAGATTTTATTCACATTATTGAAGGTTTGCTCGATAGTACATCATGTCTTAAGTAAAAAGAAAATATAAAAAATTTTTATTTTAATTAAAAATATACAATTTCATCACCGTTTTTACGTACCTGTATTGTATGACGTCATCTCGAATCATTCCCTCCCCTAAATAAACCCCCGTCTGTGTTATGATCCAGACACAGAGATGAACTTCGACATATACAGTATACTGATGATGTCATTTCTTAAGATATCAAAAATAACACATAAAACCGAAGTGGAAGGATTAACATTAGTCGCTTACGGACATAAAATGCTTAGAAAACACCTAAGGCTTAGAAACACCATCTGGAATCATTACGTCCCTGTTGAGTTCTGTTTTGGTTGTATTTCATTTAAAGAAAAGTTGATTATTTCAAGAAGGATAAATCCTAGGGAGATAAATCCGAGAAGAATAAAAATCACTGTCTGATCTGTAGAGTTAAAATCAGTAGATCAGAAGCAGAACGGGATTTGCTATCGCCTAAATAAAGTGTGTGTGGAGCGCGTTGTCACTGAGTAATGTTGTCTATAAATATATATAGTGTGATAAAGACTAAGACGTGACATGAATATGATGAGGAATTATTTAAAGCACTCTCTCCCGTCTCACCCGTCCCGCCGTATTAATAATGATAATAGGACTAGAATATAAAATACATTCTGTAATTAATGATCCGTCACCTGGACATCCGTCAGCGCTCGGAGTGGAGCCTGGAGCTTTTAAACAGAAATGGAGGGAATAGAAACGTACTAGTCTTAAACCACAGCAGCAGGTATAATGAGGGTATAAAGTCGGGTATAAAGTCACGACTCGGATCTTCTCGGTGCGAACAGCTGTGTAGGGCGCAGGAGTGTCGCACAAAAGAGCTGCGACAAAAGGAACAAAGGTGGAGCGCAAACTAAATAGATTTTCAATGAATCGCTTCAATCAATCAACAGATCAATTAACCCATTAAAGCAGACATCTGTTCTTCAGTCAATGAATAGATCATCGTGTGTGTGTGTGTGTGTGTGTGTGTCTGTGTGTCTGTGTGTGTGTGTGTGTCAGCTCCGAGTGTGTGTCTCTGCAGCAGGAGTTGGACGGTCTCTCGGAGCGTTACTCTCAAAGGTGTATGGAGCTGACTCAGTTACAGGACGCCACGGGACAGAGACACACACTGATCGAGGAGACGCACAGAGAAGTGGAACTGCTGCGCAGAGAGAACCAGGTGCAGGAGAGAACACGAGAGAGAGAGAGAGAGAGAGAACAGGAGAGAGAAAGAGAACAGGAGAGAGGGAGAGAGAAAGAGAGAAAACAGGAGAGAGAGAACACGAGAGAGAGAGAGAGAGAGAGAGAGAACACAAGTGAGAAAGAACGAGAGAGAGAGAACAGGAGAGAGAGAACACGAGAGAGAGAGAGAACAGGAGAGAGAGAGAACACAAGAGAGAGAGAGAGAACAGGAGAGAGAGAGAGAACAGGAGAGAGAGAGAGAACAGGAGAGAGAGAGAACACAAGAGAGAGAGAGAGAACAGGAGAGAGAGAGAACACAAGAGAGAGAGAGAGAACAGGAGAGAGAGAGAGAACATGAGAGAGAGCGAGAGAGAGAGAGAACACAAGAGAGAACGCAAAAAAAGAAAGAAAAAAGGGGAAAAGTCTTTTGTTAAAAAAACTGAATAAAAAATAAATACATTTTTAAATAATAAAAGAGAAAATAATGAAGAAGAAAGGAATATGAAAAAAGAAAGAAAAAAGTAAATATTATATTGACGTTATATATTTTTATTATTATATTTTTTGGGGGGTTGTTTTGTTTGTGTCTACCTAATATGATATTCTTATAACAAGGAAGAAAAAAAAACGAAGAGTAGAAAGAGAACAGAAAGAAAGAAAGAAACAAAAAAGTTAATTAATTCAAGAAAAGAGACTGGGAAGGAAAAAGGGGTGAAACGATTAAAGAGAAAGAAAGAAAGAAAGAAAGAATCTAGTTAATTAAGGAAAAGATAATCCAGTTGAATGGAGAGATGTAATGAGAGAAAGAAAGAGAAGTAACAGAATAAAGGAGGCAGTAATGATGGAAGAAAGAAAGAGGAAAATAACTTATTTCTGAAAAAATGAGTGATAGAAATAAAGAAAGAGAGAAAGAAAGAAGGAAAGAAGAACCAAAACAAGAGAAAGAGAGAAAGAATGAAACATAAATATTTGAAAGTACTGAAAGAGTTATACAGAGAGAGAGAATAAAAAGTGAAATGAAATGTAAGAACCCTAATAAAACCTGGATCAGTGGGTGTGATGGCGCCGTGTTCGCTCTCCTCTAGTTTAGTTTCCCGAGGCTAAGTGTCATTAGCGTGTAGCCTTCACACACACACACACACACACACACACACTGCTCCAGCACTGGAACCGTCACTCTGTGTGAGTCTCACTCTCACTTCCTGTGCCGCTCGAACAGGACCTGCAGGCGCGCCTGAGCGAGGAGATGAGTCTCATGCGCTCCTTCATCACGGGTCAGAGGTCAGGGGTCGTCCCCGTCGGACACTACGAGCGCAGCGCCTCGGAACTGGAGGTGAGGTATTTGTGTGTGAAACACTGCTTTTGAGCACAACTGTCTATATATATATATAGACAGTTGTGCTCAAAAGTTTGCACACCCTGAAAGAAATTGTTAAACATTGCCATTTGACTGATGATGCGAAATAATGTTTTTTTTATTTAAGGATAGCGGTCACGCGAAGTCAGTAAATATCACCTAGTTGTTTGACCCCTTTTCAAACCTAATGATAACTGAAATCACCCGAACAACCCTGATCAATCAAAAGTTTACATACCCTTGAATGCTTGGCCACATTCTACACACTCAATGACGCCCTGACTCGGCTGGATACTGCACCATGGGGAAGACAAAAAAACTGCCAATGGACCTGCGTGATTGGGTAGTTGAACTCTATAAAGCAGGAAAAGGATCTCAAAAAATCTCTCAATACTCGAAAACTGTAGTCAGAGCTGTTAACTCTGATAATGAGGTGGAAAAGAAGAGGTTCTAGCAGTAGTGGGTGAAATCTTTCTTGGTCGTGGATAAGTATTAACAAGACCCTCGCGGCTTTCGTGCTGTAGAATGCAAATTGTCCATGCAGCATTTATAAAGAAAATGAGGAAATAATCCCGGTTCAAAAAGTCTTAACATGGTGTATCGCCACCTTTAGCGTCAAGGATGGCATGCGGTCTTTTGTAATAATTGTGCATGAGGTGTTTAATTCTCTCAGATGGTATAGCTGCCCATTCTTCTCGGCAAAATGCCTCCAGTTCCTGTAATTTATTCTTTTTTGGACTGCAGGTCTGCGATCTCCCTAAAGTGGCTCAGTGATATTGAGGTCAGGAGATCTCGAGATATTGAGGCTGCTCCAGAACCTTCACCATTTGGAAGGTCATGTTGGAAAATCCAAGAGCGTCCCATGTGCAGCGTCAGTGCTGCAGAATGCGAATTGTCCATGCTGCATTCATCCCGCCATCAATTTTGACTAACTTCCCTGGGCGTTAGTGTATGTGAGAGGTTCTGTTGATACCAAGCCATGACCAAGAAAGATTTCACCCACTCCTCCCAGAAGCAACGTTCGGGACACAATGAAAAACCCACAAACAACTTTGAGAGAAGTAAAGACTGCTCTGGAAAAAAAAGGGGTGATACTTGAACACAAACGTCAGAGTCGTTTGGAGCGATGAGACCCAACTTGAACTTTATAGTCACGACCAGGGTGGTACAGTGGTGTAGTGGTTAGCACTGTCGCCTCGCACCTCCAGGGCCCGGCTTAGATTCCCATCCCTGTGTGCATGGAGTTAGCATGTTCTTCCCGTGCTAAAGATGGTGATGCACCGTGTTAAGAACTAAAGGTGTTCAAACTTTTGAACTGGGAACTAATTTCCTTTGATGTCATGTTTTGTTTGATGATTGCGCCATCCTGTTATGCCCTACATATGAACCCTATAAGAAAAAAAAAATACAGTTGTTTTGTCTTCCAGTCCAAAGACATGCATATTAAGGTTAATTGGTGTTCCCAAATTGCCCGTAGTGTGTGTGTGAGTGTGTGAGTGCGCCCTGCGGTGGACATTCACCCCGACCAAGGTGTACCGTATCCCACCTTATGCCCTGAGTCCTCTGGGATAGACCCCATGCTTCAGAATAAAGCGGTATAGAGAATGAGTGAGAGGGAAATGCTGTTATTGGGAACTTCAGGGTAATAACAGTACCCCTGCTCCAACACGGCACCCTGGTACTGATTATTTTCCTCTAACAGCATGACGCTGATGGTTTTTTCCTTGACTTAAACCCTTGGTGTGGTTTAAAATCAGAAATCAGATTTTGGTTAATAAACGTCGCCCTCTAGTGGTCATCAACTTGTATTTTTTTTTATATAAACTGCATAGGAAGATTTCCTTTTTTTTTCCTTTTCATTTTGTTCGTACCCATTCATTTCTCATCTGGGATGGGATTCACCAGTGTTTTCTTCATTTTTTGATCTTCTCTTGAGTAAGAGAAATGTTTACGCGTGGTTGAGAGCACTCTTACCAGGATGAGAAATGACTTGTTTTTTTCTGATACACAGAAACAGTTTTAAAATCCACAGCATCACAGATCTTTTCTCACTGTGTTTTTGATTTTCCTGTAACGCCACAACATGAACCCTGTCCTTATATGGTAGTTAGGGGCGTTAGCATTTAGCTCACCAGATTCAGATGGTTAAGAACCTTTAGTGTTTCTGGTGTTGAACTTTTCTAAAATTATTATTTTTTATCTTAACAGAAAATTAAAAAAATATTTATAACAACGTTGTAGGATTAAGTGCTTTAATCCCGATGTAACCCTAGTTAATGTGTGTGTGTGTGTGTTGTAGATGATGTTGCGAGCGAAGGAAAACGAGATCAAGTCCTTACACAAGGAGGTCAGCTGTCTCAGGAGCGAGATCCAGTCATTAATAAAGGTAATATCAGTGTGTGTGTGTGTGTGTGTGTGTGGGAGCTGGAATTTTTTGCGAATCACTTATCAGGTGTCACACGATTAGTGTTTTATTCGTCTTTTCCTTTTTCCCCCCAGAAAGTGTAAAGTTTACATGGAGAAGCCATAAGGGTGCCATGTGAGAAACGAGCAAAAAACGATTGGAAGGAAGAAAGAAAAAGTGTCAGAATATCTCAGGAGATTAAAAGTAAAAAGAGAGAACAAAGTAATGAAAACAACAT
This sequence comes from Leiocassis micropogon, assembly GCA_028565275.1. Taxonomy (NCBI): domain Eukaryota; kingdom Metazoa; phylum Chordata; class Actinopteri; order Siluriformes; family Bagridae; genus Leiocassis; species Leiocassis micropogon. The sequence goes on along the minus strand of JAOVVA010000028.1, from coordinate 13,874,619 downwards.
AAATGTAAGAAAGAACTAAACAAATAAACAACAAAACAAGGAAAAATAAGAATTCACTCAAGAATAGCAGAGTGATAGAATGATACTGAGAGAAAAAAAATAAGCAAAAAAAGAGAGGAGAGTTAAAAAATAAGGAAGAAAAAAATGAAAGGAAGGGAAAAAAAAGTGACAAAATGAGCTCAGGAGAAAGAAACAAAAAAATTTTTTGAGTACAAATAAGTGACTGAAATAAAGATAAAGTGAGGAAAGAATATGTAAATGAAAAAGAGAAGAATGCAAGAAGGAATAAACAAAAAAAGGATTAATTCGAGAAAAGCACAAGAGAAAAAAAACATCTAAAATAGAGGAGAAAGTATTAAAGGAGCTCAAGAGAAAGAATAGAAATGAAAAAAAAAGAAGAGAGTAATATAAAGGAGAAGAACTGTGGGGAAAAATAATGGAAGATAGGCTACAAGAAAGAAAAATTCAAGAAAAGCAGTGATGGATCACGCATTCAGAAAAAAAAAAGAAATAATTATGTTAAAATGATGCTGTAACTAAAACCAAACATAGACAAAATGAAAGAAAGGCAGACTTGATTTTAGAGGACTATGTAAAGCAGACCAAGTGAAATATTACTCTCTATTCTCTGTGTGTGTGTGTGTGTGTGTGTGTGTGTAGGAGAAGCAGGATCTGAGCGAGCGTTATAAGACCGTGTACGTGGAGCTGTGTGGACTGAAGGGGCTCAGTGACATCGAGATCGGCTCTCTTAAAGAACACCTCCGGCTGACCAGCGCCGCCCTGGAGGAGGAACAGCAGCAACAACTGAGACCTTAAACTAACCACACACACACACACACACACCCAGTAACTCGGACGCTTTCACCCGCCTCCGTCACAGACGTGAAAGACGTCTCTCCCTCCCGGTGTGGTTTTGGATGCGGGAGTGTTCACTGAGAGAGACGCGAGGTGCTTCCTACGCTGGCTTTGTTACCACAGAATAAACAGAAACGTGTATTACTTTAAAACATATTTTAATCTGACACGAGTCAAGTGTTTTATTCCACTGCAACAAGACTGTATGTTCAGACAGACATGATGCTTTAAGACTTTGGCTTTAATTCATTTAAAAACTCGATAAAACGCTAAGAGTCAGGCACTGAATGCGTGGCGTGTGTTTGTGTAACCAGTAGCTGATGGACAGGCACGCTATTGCAATGATCCCGCTTAGAGTTATCTTCAGAGTGTGGAACGGTTTGCGTCCCCAGTCACACTGTAAAGGAAACAAAAAACATGTTTAATCGCATGCACAGAATCACCAAATGTACCAACATGACTAATAGATCATTGCCAAACTATAAAATTCTCATGTGGCTAGTTTTGATTTGGTTAAATCCAACCCATCCTGTGTCTCCTTCTCCAGCATGCAGCGGTAACTGCAAGCGCAGATGAGGTCTGTCCAAAATAAAGCCCAACCATTGTTAATACAACAGGGACAGTGGACTGCCATGCGCATGCGTGGAATAAACAGGAACTGTACTAGGGGTGCTAGACGCCATCGAGTGAACATGTATACTGTGCGGCTGTCGAATTTCGCGTCATGCTTGGACGTTCCTCCTCTCAAACTATTCAGATGATTCAGAAAGCTCCCGGGCGCGATGCAATGAAATTGTAGCGCAGATGCTTTAAAGGTGGATCTGTTGAAAGTGATCCATGATTTGGATCCATGTTCTCTCATGTTCTTACCTGAGAACACGGACTGTGTGAGAACTAGACGTGTAATTAGGAGTTTATTAGACGTTATCCATTCATCACATGGCTGGTTGGTTTCTAGACAGATCCTGTATACAATTTGTGTCATTTCATAAAGTGTCATGGATAAATAAACTTGTCATTTGGTCACAGTCGAACACGTTGTCTGTAAGACAGGTCCCTATTTATTAGCAGCAAAGAACAGATGGTTTATAGGTTTTATATGCTCAACACCTCATGTGTGCGTCCGTTACTCCAAAAAACGTAAAACATTTTAACATTTCCTGGTGAAATCGTTGAGAACAAGGAGTAGAAGTTGGGTGGATGTGAGCGTGGGAGAGATAGCATGTTAATATCAGATCCACAAGGATGAGTGGAAGAGAGTAAAATTAACTTGTTTTATTAAAAAAAAAAGAAATCTATGTTTTCAATATCAAATCATATGTAGAATGGTTTTATGCAGAAAACAGTGAGTCACACACACACAAAAAGACTCGAGCTAGGATTTGACAGACGGAGCTATATGTAGTTTACGATTCAATAATGAGGGATAGTATTAAGTGTGTTATTCAAACCGAAACGCCATGGAAAGACACCTTGAAAAATCTAAAAACAGGTTTTCACATCCTTGTGATGCACTGTGGCTCAGAGGGAGTCTCAGGAAACGTACCAGCGTGACGTTACTCAGTCATCATCATCGTCAGGAACGAAGATATCGTGCTCCTCCAGAACAGCTGCAAACTGCTTGCTGATGCACGTGCCCACGTAGAGGAACGGGACCACCAGCACTGCCATGCGCACGGCACCGAACGGGACCTGGAAAATCACAAGAGGTGAAAAATGAGCTCGAACTTAACGAGTAAAGCAGCCCAGCTCTGTGTGTGCTCCAAAGCAGAGGTTCCTGAAACACCTGGGCCTGGTTACTGTACACCTGATCACCTAGTGTGTGTGTGTGTGTGAGAGAGAGAATGTGTGTGTGAGAGAAGCTAAAACAAAATACATAGAGGTAAACATTGAACTGAATACTTATATAAAACTTAATCATACTCTGGGGTTTAAAATCTACAAAGTAAACAAGTTACATTTAAGAGAGCTAAAACCCCAGTCATTTATCTATTTAACTGCTTTGTGAGTGAGTTACTTTAAAACTTATTGTTGGTAATATAATTATTTATTTGGGAACACCACGCCATTATGTACAATAAAAGCTTTTTTAAAAGAGTCTTTTTAATGGAAAACGTTTGTCAGTATTCACTTCCGCATTCAAACGCTGTGCGTCAAAAATACAATAACGCGCGTTGATTGGTCCAGAAAACCTCCGTCAAATCATTCCTCTCTTTTCATTGGCTCGCTGGCTACCGTGGTAACGACGTACAAGTTACACCCATTTAACCGTATAAACATTTAAACTACATTTACATTTAAGTGGAATAACATTGGATTGCTTACTTGTCGATATTTGTATAAAATTACTTTAGTTTAAAAGAAAAAAAAAGTCCAAAGCCGTGTTTTTATTCGATAGCTAGTTGCTTTACAATACAAATTATTTCCGCAAAATAAAAACAGTGATTGGACAGACCACCTGTCCGTCAAACTCATCCTCGATTTTGATTGGTTAGGAGGTATCTACGCGCTCACGTAGCCACGTCGCCGACCCGTAGTTACACCTAGTTTATATTATTACATTAGAAAGAAAGAAAGCTCACATACTTTCTCTGGTTTGGGGAGGATAGCTCCTGATGTTGATGTCACCGCGTTTCGACTTAATGCAACTCCTTTTATATTTCGTGAATTTAATCCAGCGCTCCTGGTGAGGAAAGTCCGCAATACGGCTCGCGCTGCCAACGCCATGTTTCCGGTTTAATGTTCTGTAGAGGGACAGACCCGCACTCTTATAGCACGGTCCCTTCTGTTCCGCTAGAGGGCGCCAAAGACACCTTTTATAATTATAAGGGCATCAGCCCTGTTACGTCATAGTGTGTGAAGGGCCCTCTCCCTTTTACGTCAGTGTGTGAAAGGCCCCCCTTGCTCTTCTAAGGATTATTAGGGTCCAAGCACTATGGCATCCACTCTAAGGGCCCTCTTGTTTATCTGAAGCTCTTTATTTATTTATTTTTCCCAGCATCCAGCACATTTTTGGGGTCTTAACATGTCTGGCCCATATGATCTCAAGACATTGATGATGGAAAATTGTAATGGGATTTTTGATATCTCACAAGGTTCAACCATGGCGAGGCCTTAAACTTATGGCAAAAAGAGGCTAATACCTTCCTTATTCATATTTCATTATATAGTTATATAAAATGTCATAATGGTAACCTCAACATTACATTGAGTGACATTATAGCGTGAAGATTTTCTTTCACTTTTTTCAAGTGCTTGGGCCCGCTCATCATTGTTGTACTGTTGTCAATGTAATAATAATAATAATAATAATAATAATAATAATAATTACATTATAATACAAATGCAGAGGCTGATATTGGGTACAAAACCATTCTTTATGTAGGAAATAGTATTGTACTCAACACAAACTACAGCAAGTTTATTTAGCAACCAGTAACATTAATTAATTCATTTTCTATTCCGCTTATACCCTGCATAGGTGGGGTACAACTCCATGCACACAGACCCCAAGGTGCAAATCAACCACCGTGCCACCCCAGAAACATTTGATGTACAATAATTACCTTTCACTTAGTACTGAGGAAATGGAACAATATAAAAGTAAAGCTCATAAATACACAACAATAAAACAGTTATCAAAGGTACTTTATTTATCCCTCCTAAAATGGTTATCTCTATAGATAGGATCTGTGCAAGGCATATTGTAAGATATGCTATGTAGATACCATAGAAGGCCATAGAAATGCATTCTGACAATCCTGTACTTCTATATTTGTTAAAAAAAAAAAAGTCTAAGGAAAGATTATCATCAGGGGTGCACATAGTTTTGGATTGTACATGCCTTTGTGATTAATTCTTGTGCTAATGTGTGTGATTTCTGTTTTTTTTATTATTATTATTATTATTATTATTATTATTAGATTTCATTCAAAAAACTGTCCACATTAGTTATAAACCTGAGCTCTTGTTCACTTTTTAATGCATTTGTTTCCTGATTATATTTCCTATCAGATTCTATGTGCAGCTCCCTAACATCCAATAAGAAAGCGGTATCTCATTGAGTGACATTTAAACGGACCAATCAGTGCGTGGAAGCGCTGAGCCAGTAACCAATCGTTGGATGAGGTGGGCTGGACTGTAGGCAGGTCTATAGATTTTTTTCGCAGCAGGAAAAAATGGCGCCCAGCTCGAAATCGGGAAAAGAAGACAACGGCAACAAACAAAAACAGCAACGGAAACACAAAGACCACATTGTCAAACTGCTCGCCCGTGGAAAGGTCTTGAAGCGGTGTATTTTTTCAGCGTGTTAGCTTTTGTGCCGCCTAACGGCAAACGGAATTAAATGCTAGCGACGGTTACACTATTAGGGAAGCTAAACCTAGCCAGCTGTCTGGTCCTAAATTACATAGATTCTAACTATGTAGTGCTCAGTGTAGGGCGCATCAGACGTCATAATTGGGGCTCTAAAAGTGCCCGGATGTGGGGAAGCACTTAGCAATTTGGGACACGTCGCTATTTGAGTATACATGTATAATGGGAGTTAAAACTCATTTATTTATGTCTCGCTGTGATTTAAGGACACGTTTAAAAATATATATATTTTATATATATACTTTATATATATATTAATTTTTTTCAGTCGGGACGGTGCTTATGTACTTTTTTTTATAATTATTATAAGAACTGATGAAGTATAATTTTATATTAGCTCTAGCTAAGCTAACAATAACAATTAGTACAACGCTAGAGAGATTTCCTCAGGAACTAAATGAATTTAAAATACAGTCGCGTGCAGTAATGCTTTTAGTTCACCTTGTGCTTTTGATAATAATATTAGACCGCTGTCAATTCATAAATTGCTTTGATTTGTTGGAATGTCTAATAAAATGAGCAACTTTTGATGCTTAAGGCTACATGTTTCTCATTTGTAACTAAATCACGACTTAACTCGTCCATTCACTGTGTTAGCATAAGATACATATGATTACTAAAAAAAGTTTAGATTTAACTGTCATGACATAATATTTGTCCTGTTTTAATGACGTCATCAGTTTTTGTCTGTCTGTTTCTAGCTGTCTGGACAGCTGTCTCAGAGACTGTTCCGGAAGCTGCCCCCCCGAGTGTGTGTCCCCTTAAAGGCTATAGTGAGCGAGGAGTTCCTCCGTGCAGGGTGAGTGCGTCTTCTTGGTGTTTACCGTCGGGTGACGTCCACTACGTCGCATGACCGCTCTCCACCTGGTCTCCATCTCCCTCATCTTAAATCCGCTTTTCTCATCCTGTCACATTTTATAAAACTCATCAAGTTACTTTCTTCCTTTTCCTTTTACTCCATTCTCGACCGCTTTTCACTGCGTACTCGTCAACCATTCCAAATTCCCAAGTATCCATGACGGGGGTATCATGTGACTCCCATGACGTCAGTCACGACATCAGGTCCCTCGTTCCTCACGTCAAGTAGTGCCCATGATCAGGGGTTAGAGAGGAATTCGGGATTCAGCTGCGTGTTAGAAGCGTTGTAGCTCGGGTTAGTCGTGAAGCAAAAGACATGTAGCCACGTACCCAACCTGACGTGCAATAAAAGCAGTGTGTGGTCCTTTTGAAGAAGAAGAAAAAAAAGTTCCTCAGAAGGGTGTAGAAACTGGTGGTAAGGCTTTACAGTCAACACAAAAATATCTTATTCTATATTAACCTAGTACGTTTGTGAGCAGCCTAAAGAAGAAATAGAGAGAGGGTGAAAAAAAAATATGTACTTTTGGAAATGAAAGACCATTAAGTGCAGAATATGGCAGTCAATAAATAAATAAATAAATCGGGTGTCATGACTGATGAGCTGCATGGAAAATACTCCAGGTGTTAAAAGTATTGGCACCCTTATCAAAAGGCATTCGCGCTCAGCCACTGATCTCCTCTTCCTCCATCTCCTTTGTTTCAGTCACATCTTCCTCGGCTTCACGAAATGCGGCCGTTACGTTCTGTCCTACACGAGCGACTGCGGCGAGGACGATGATTTCTCCTTCTACACCTACCATCTGTACTGGTGGGAGTTCAACCTGCACAGTCGCCTCAAACAGGTAACGTACCGCCTCAGATGAGCAGAGCGGTGTCGACCCTGCAGTGTGTGTGTGTGTGTGTGTGTGTCGTGGACTCTCGGGGGTGGGGGGGGTAGAAATGGAAGGTTTTTAATTAAAAACATCAGCCGTTGTGTGTTATGTCTGCTCAAACACATTGCCAGGCCAGACTCTTGTGTTTGTGTGTGTGATTAAGCTGTTTATTTCCTCTGATTCTCAGGTGCACCATGTGAGGTTGTTTGCGGGTGAAGATATCTACACCGAGCTTTACCTGACCGTCTGCGAGTGGCACAACGATCACTCAAAGATCGTCATCTTCGGCTTCAAGTGAGAGGCTCAAGTTTCTTTCTCTGTCTCTATCACTGACACACGCAGAGGCCACGCCTCCTTCGCCCAGCCTGACACACCCAGAGGCCACGCCTCCTTCGCCCAGCCTGACACACCCAGAGGCCACGCCTCCTTCGCCGAGACTGACACACCCAGAGGCCACGCCTCCTTCGCCCAGCCTGCCACACAGAGGCCACGCCTCCTTCCCACAGACTGACACACAATCACAGAGACTATGCCTCCTATATTGAGACTGACACATAAGCCAGACCTCCTTCACGCAGACTGACACACACACACACACACACACACAGAGCGGCCAAGCCTCCTTCACTCAGACTGACACATAAGCCAGACCTCCGTCACGCAGACTGACACACACACACAGAGCGGCCACGCCTCCTTCGCTCAGACTGACACACACAGAGGCCACGTCTCCTAAATTGAGTGACACACACAGAGGCCACGCCTCCTTCAAAAATTCTGTTTGTTTTGGTTTGCCCATCTGTGGACTTTGTGAAGACAGAATATTTACACTCTGTGTGTGTGTGTGTGTGTGTCAGTACTCGCAGCAGCACGGCTCTAATGAACATGATGATGAGTGATGAGAACAACAGAGACATTTACATCACTGTCGCTTCCATGCCTCCTGCACAACGGTGCCAACAATGCTGCCCCCTGCCCACGACCTCCACTATACGCACAGGTACACACACACACACACACACACACACACTACACTACACTACACTACACTACACTACTATTTTCCTGTTCTGATTGATGTGTGTGTGTAGGAGGGGAGTGTCTGGAGCACGGCTACGTCCTGAACGCTCGTTATCAGGTGGTTTATCCGTTCCCCACCTTCCAACCGGCTCTGCAGCTGAAGAAGGATCAGGTCGTCCTCCTCAACACCAGCTACTCACTGGTGGCCTGCGCCATCTCGCTCTGCTCCGGTCAGCAACCTGAGTGTGTGTGTGTGTGTGTGTGTGTTCAGTTGGTAATTATCTTTTGTTACTGGATGTGACTGTAATAATGAACAATACTCACTACCACCCCCTTCAGGTGGAGAGCAGCAGCAGCAGCAGCAGCAGCAGCAGGCGGATGTACAGAATAATCAAATCCTATACCGAAAACGAGCGACTCCCGTCTCCTCCTGTCATCATCCTCCCACCCTGTCCTCGTCTTCTTCCTCCTCCTCCTCCTCCTCCTCTCCTCTTAGACCGACCAATCCCCACTCGACGCCGCTGTCCCCTGGCCGATCCCAGGCCGCCATTCGAGCGCGCGAGTTCGCCGCCGACATCTTCCGCCGCGCCCAGGCGGGGGCGGACGGAGATGCCGAGCGGCGGAGACGGGACAGCGAGGCGAAAACCTCACGCGCAGCTGCTACAGAGTCCGAACGAAGAAGAACGGAAGAGAGGAGGGAGGACACGGAGGGGCCGTCCACCTCTCAGGGGAACGGAAGTAACCCGTCGTCCACCGAGACGGAGGACAACATCGCATGCAACACGGTCATGTCCCCGGTGTCCACATCGTGCTCGCTCTCGCCACGCGCCGCATCATCATTGTCATCGTCGTCGTCATCTTCATCGTCCACGCCAGAGCCAGGATACGTGAACTACACACGACTCAGATACAGACTACAGCAGCCCGGGGCGACCGAGCAGGACAACGGTAACACACACACACAACTTTTCACTTTTCACTACCATGTCGTTAGTCAGATTGTCTGTGTGTATGATTTTAAAAATAAATAACGTGTTTCATGTGGAAAAGTAGCATAATAAAAAAACTGTCATTGTATCTCAGGAGAAGAGGAGGATAAAGTTCAGCTCCCGTTTACTGTCTCAGACCTGAAGGGGAGGAACCTGCAGCTGGTGACGGGACAGTACACGGGACCGGTGTGTATAGCTGTCTCTGTGTGTGTGTGTCATTAAAGGATTTCACTGGGAAATCACCATATAAAACCTGCAGTGTTGTGAAAGTTGTGAAGTATTTGTATTAGCATTTTATTTTATATATATATAAATGCATATGCCCAGGCGACCATCAGTGCACCTTTCTTATACTTTTTAACCCACTCTGTGTGTATAAATCTGTGTAAAATACCTGTTTATTCTGCTAGCGCGAGAGGGAACTGTCCGCTATTAGTTAATCGATCACGTACGACAGGGTCGGCAAGTAAACCTGGGCGGATTCCGATCATCAAACAAAGATAACCCAAGTAAATAGAAAATGCAGGTTTTAAATGATAATTTCATTTATTAAGGCTGTCTGTCCCTGGGTGGACAGTGGTAAAACGCACTCGAGTTAGTCAGCAGGACGATGATCCAAAACACACCAGCAAGCCCACCTCTGAATAGCTCGATTTAAAAAAAAAAAAAGAAAGAAAAGAAAAAGTGGAGTGACCTAGTGTGGTTTCAACGTCCGGATTTAAATCCTAGTCGGACATGAGATGCTTTGGCGTGAACTTAAACAGGTTAAACTCTCCAATGTGGCTGAAGTAAAACCATTCCGCAAAGAAGAGCGAGCCAGAATTCCTCCACAGCGATGTGAAAGACTCATGGCCAGTTTATCACAACCGATTGATTGCAGTCGTTGCCGGCGAGGGGGGCACAACCCGGTATTAGGTTTAGGGGCAATTACTTTTTCACATTTGGCAAGGCCTGAGCTCAACATTTAAAAACTGCGTTTTGTATTTACTCGGGTTATGTTTGTTTGTTAGAATTAGTCCGATGATCTGATTAATTAAAGTGTGACAAATATGCAAAATAAATAAATAAAATCATCATCAGGAAAGGTGCAAATACTTTTTCACAGCACTTTGTCAAATTAAATTCTTGAATTCTTTTTTTCCCCAGATGATCAGTGTGTGTGTGTGGTGTATGTGATGACTGTAGTTAAGAACATGGTGTGTGTGTGTGTGTGTGTGTGTGTGTGTGTGCATTAATGTCCGTTTCTCCCACAGTGTGTGTGTGTGGAGCAGCTGACCCTGGATTTTGAGTATCTGATTAACGAGGTGATCCGAAATGATGCGGAGTGGGCCTCGCAGTTCTGCTCCTTCAGCGACTACGACGTCGTAATTCTTGAGGTGTGTGCGTGTGTGTGTGTGCGCGCGCACTTGGAACATATTTCCCTGCACTGCCTAAGCAATCACTCCCCGCATTAATTTCATTATTTTCATGTTAGTTTGCTTTTATTGCCATGACAACACTTGGCACTATGTGTTGTTGAGGTCTGTTTCCATGACGACAGGTTTGCCCGGAGACAAATATAGTGGTGATAAATATCGGACTTCTGCTGCTGGCCTTCTCCAACTGTGAGGAGGAACACAGCAGGTATATATATATATATATATATACACACACACACACACACACACACACACACACACACCATGCAGATTGAATATGAATGATATACATACGTGTGTGTGTGTGTGTGTGTGTTTTCAGGCCTAAATCGTATCACTCCAGTCTGCAGGTCAGCTGGGATCTGAACACGGGCGCCTGCTGCACCGTTGGTGTCGGTGAGCTCATCGAGGTCAAAGGTCAAACCAGGTAAGCAGTGCATGTTAAACATCATATTAAAATTGTTGTGGGCGTGGCTTAATCTATCCGAAAGAGCCAAGCCCTCTGTCTGAGACTTGTATTGTTTCGAATAAACCTTGTGATTAGTGTTTAATGAAACTTAAAAAAAAAAAATGTAAACATAAAGTTTGATAATGTTGTTGTTTGAAGTTTTTGTAGTCTTTGGAAATGTTTCATTTGTTTAGACCAGGGGTCTCCAAATCCAGTCCTGGAGGGCCAGTGACCAGCACAGTTTTTAATTCACCAACACCTAAACATACCCACTTCTTCTTTGTCTTTCGGCTGTTCCCTTTCCGGGGTCGCCACAGCGAATCATCTGCCTCCATCTAACCCTATCCTCTGCATCCTCTTCTTTCACACCAACTAACTTCATGTCCTCTCTCACTGCATCCAT
>JAOVVA010000028.1:13822025-13840529 GCA_028565275.1 Leiocassis micropogon | reverse complement strand
GTGTGTATGCGTGTGTGTGTGTGTGTCATTCCCGTGATCTGTACAGACTCGCTAACTACCTCCCTCAGGTTTCCCCTCAGTCACCAGCCTGCATATGCTGGGTGTATGTTTCCCAGTTGCTTAGCAACAGCGTTGTCATGAACTACCGTTGTATTTTTTTTCCCTTCTCCTCACTAACTCTGTTTGATGTTAGTTGACAGACCCGTTCTGATCGATGTTAATTTAACTAAACGTTTGGGTTTTCTTTGTTTCTCAGGTTTCTTAGCGCGATACCGTAGCACAAAGCCGCGAGTTTAAAAGCAGGCGGTGGATTATTATGGGATGTGACGAGCGGTGGAGGGATTTGGGGTAACGTGAGATGTGGGTCGCTTCCTGCGGCTCTCCACTAATAGAAGTAGCCACAAATAAACCTGCTGCAATGCAACACTTCCACCACACACACACACACACACACACACACACAATGAATAGTACATTTCCTCCATAATTCCCAAAAGCTCCAGTAAAAGTGAAGGCCAAGCTGGTGAAGGAAACGCAGAAAAGAAATGGAGGAAACCTGTAGCGTGTCTATCGGAAAGTAAACCATCCCCAGTGTGTGTGTGTGTGTGTGTGTGTGTGTGTTATCACTCTAATACAACTTCCAAGTCTCACCTGAAACAGTCACCACTATGTACTGTGGTGTGTTCTGGCCGTTGCTGGAGCCGGAGGCGGAGCTCTGGATCTCTGGCACGGCGTACTGCGAGGCCGCCGCTGTGACCTGAGTGGGTGTGGCCAGAACAGCCTTCTTGAGGATTGCCGGAGGCGTGGCCTGCGTTATTCTAGAGGAAAGTCCCGCCTGTGAAGGGGAGGAGCCGGATGAGCTCTGGATGTCGGGAAGGAACGAGGGCGTGACGACGGTGGGCGTGGCTTTCTGCTGGCCGCTTTTCGACGTGCTCACGCTGCCCCCTTGAGGCTGGGAGGGCTGGAGCTCCTCCGTGTAGCCCGGAGTCGCCATGGAGAGCGCGGCTGAGATCCTGCGGCGCTGATGACGACAGTAATAAAAATCATCAAAATAAGTAAATAAATAAATAAATAAATAGATGACATCAGCGAATAAATGAAAAAGTGTTTGTGCTAATTGAGTAATCGCATTAATTGGACGTGTGTTTCTTTGACAAACGATGAGGTGTTTAGAATTACAAAAAGCGGGTCTGACGACTCAAAGTTGTTTTTCGGCGTCTGTGGCTTTGAGGTGGAAATCGATGCAGAGGAAACCTTGCAGCTTTATCCGGGTCAGCTGATCAACTTTGCTTCTCGATCTCAACAAATACACCACGAAAAGCAGGCAGGGAGTGCGAGTTCACACACATGTGAGAGAGAGAAAGAGAGACAAACAGTGCAGCAGAACTACACAAGTGGCTCTTGTGTGTCTTGCGCATAAAGGAAGTTACTTCCTGTTTGAAGGCCACTGTATTAACCCAAGTAGTAACTTCATGAGTGTGTGCGAGTGTGTGCATGCATGCGTGTGTGTGTGTGTGTGTGTGTGCGTGCGTGCGTGCAGATAAGAGGAAACGACAGAGAAACTGACAATAATGAAGTGATGCCAAAGTGGTCAGGAATGCATGATATCGTACTTCAATATTTTTTTAAGTCTTTGATCTTAATTCACAACCATTCAGCTGTTTTAGGATCAAAATATATTTATGGCACATTATTATTATATTATTATTAATATAATATTAATATATTATTATTACATGCTGCCTTAACCTCTCCATTGTCATATATATTAATGATCCGGGCAAATTTCATACATTTATCTTAACCGATCAGGCGGCACATCGGGTGACGGATACTCCCCGCCCTGGAGATACAGTGTATCCGCAGCTTCTGTGGCAGTTTTTTAAGAGCTTGGGTTGCCAGATCGACGCTTGACATTTGGGAAATTAGCCTAATCTGCATGTTTTCGGACTGCCGGAGGAAACCGGAGCACCTGCAGGAAACCCACCAAGCACGGGGAGAACATGCAAACTCCATGCACACGGACCCAAGGTGGGAATTGAACCCTCGACCCCGGAGGTGCTGCCAGTTAAATAGGTTAACCTTCCATAACTGAATAATAATATTGATTATTCTTGGTAATAAGACACACCTTTTTTTTCCAGCTGACAAATGACTTACGAGAGACGAATTAATGGAGCCAAACGGTTTAAACAAACAGAATAATAGTATTTTAAAAGAAAGACACAAATAATAGTGCTGTAATGGACCGTAGTTCTCCCTGATTTCTCTATTTTCTGTGCTTGACGTCAGGGTTGCCAGACCACACGGCTAATGCTGAAAACCCACCCTAAAAAAAACATCAGCTCTAGAACTCATACTGTACTCATACCCTTTATTCACACATACACTTTCACTAAAATGAGCCTAATCTTGATTACCAGTTACAAAAAACAAAACACCAAATCTGGCAACACCGCTCGTTCAGGTTTGCACAGATGGACAAGTTAAACGCTGATTGTCCGTTTGTCAATAGCTGCTTCCTTTCAACAACAGTGAATGTAAAAAAAGCTATAAGCTGTTAAAAATCTCTCTCTGGTCTCTCTTTTTCTCTCTTTATTCAACATTAAACACAGGCAGCAAAAAAAAATAAAAATAAAAAAAAGATAATAATCCAAGTGTGTCCTCTTGTACTTAACAAGCTAATGGATACGTGAGCTACGGAGCATTACTACGCAGAACAAACATTATCAGTTAATACAACTTTTATTTGATTAAATCTTTATGGGCAGTTGTTGACTTGTTACAATTAAACATAATATTAATATTAAAAACGCTCAGGATATGAATGTGTAGTTTGTGCATAAACAAAAGTATCTCACAGACAGCTAGTTAATGTAGTTGATGCGATTCTGTAAGTTTCACGATTTTATAAATTCGATTTAAAAAAATGGTTTTTAAGACGTTAAGATCTTGAAACTCAAAAATAGATTTAATCACACCTGAATGGAACGAGAAATTAAATGTAGCCATAGCGATAGTTGTCTCACTTTTAACTTCAAATCAAATTAAACAAAATGCATCATTGTTACTGAGCCATAATAATAATTATCCATAATAATTTTTATTTCTAAACAAACTTCGGAAATAATTCGCTCCTATTACACGGGATGCCAGTGTGTGTGAACAGTTTAGAGTGCGCCACCTGCAGTTTAGAGTGCGCCACCTGTAGGATAACAAAAAAACAACGATGTTTCACCGCCTCTATCGCCTTTAAAGTCAGGCAGATGCGCTCAACTTCTAAAGTGCGCGTTTTGAGATTGATTTGCTCACAGCGTCTGATGAAGAAGGCAGATCGGAGACTTTTTAAAGAGTACAACTTTCGACAAAGTAACGCCATGGAAATGCGTTTCTGTTGCACCGATCAGAAGCTCGTGCAGTCGTTACAGAATCGCTTATGTACAAAGCTGATCGGTCAGGTCTGATTAAACTGAAAACCAGTCGATTCTGGTCACTGGCTGATCGACCGGTACACATCTGTTATAAATGTAATAAATCAGCACACAAAAGATTAGCGTTTAATAACTGAATCGATTCCCCCATCATCTCTATGAATATGTCCACATTGCATGTCCTGTTAAATTCTTGATTCTGATTGGTCAGAAAGTGTTGATTTGCTTTCTTAAACCGCACAGCTATGGTGTAACAGATGCATTTGCCTTACGCAAGAAAATCTGATGTTCACAATGGAAATCTATTTTTTAAATAACAGAACTTAACAGACTTAGGTTTGCGTTTTTGGAAAAATCTATTACTTTAAGTTTTTCCGTTTTAATACGCGCTTTCTTAATTCTTATTCTTACGGTTTTCGTAAGTTTTTTTTAAATAACTATTCTCCGTAACTCACTTACCTAATGGTTTGTCCACACTGAAATGTCATAATATAACTTTAATCGGTTTGTTTAATATTCAGGTGGACGGGTACGACCAGAGCTCCGCGATCAGGATGCTTATTGTATCCTCGTCCACACACACACACACACACACATACATGAGCACGTTACATAGACAGGCAGAAGAGATGATTGAAGAGTCGGAGGTTGCAGAACAGGTTTCGGGTTCGACGCGTCCCCTTTTTCACGTGAAATCAGCAGTAGATGGCGATTACTTGCCTGGTCTTGTGATGGAATTTTTGTTCAACAAATACACAAGAAGGTGCCTGATTTCATTCAATTTCACCTGCACTAGAAATCTTCTAAATGCTGAATTTGATTAGATTATTATTCAGGTCTTTATCACCAAAAAAAAAAAAAAATTATCTGCACTCGTGGTGAAACCTACCAAGTGCCTTACATTAAAAAAAAAAAAAAAGAAGAAAATATATCCAAAAAGAAGAAAATCTACTTTGCCCAGATGCTCGAGAGTATATCAGGGTCAGTGTAAGATGAATCAGTATTAAACAAGTACTCCTTTTGTTTATGGTTATTTCTCTGTAAAAGGAAATTACAAAATAATAATTTTGCGAAACTGTTAGCAAGCCTCTGTGTGAGGTTAAGAAATCCCGCCTTCTGCGTCAGAACGGTGAGAAGAATTTCAGTCTCGTCTATGATTGGTTAGAAACCTAGAGCACTAGGGCGGGGCTTAAATCTTTATGCTAAAAATAATCTTAATCTGAAAAGTACAGCAGAACCTCGGCATTACGGATTTAACATATTTCTATTTTTATTTTTAGTTCTATTTTTCCTAGTTTAATTTAATTTTTCGATTAAAATTTTCTATTGTATTTCTTTTATTGATATTTATTTCTTATTATAAGCTTTAATTCTCTTTTAAGGTCACTGGCAGTCGTATAAGCATTTCACTACATTTCGTACTGTGTATGACTGTGTATGTGACAAATAAAATTTGAATTTGAATTTGAATTTGTTCTGGGGAAAGAAATTTTTAACAGGCTCCCGCACATACGCGCGACTTAGCCGGCATTCATTTCGGTTCGTTTGTTCGTTTGCTGAAAATGCTTCAATTTCTTTCCAATAGTTAAGGTGAAAATTCGTAAGGGAGGCCGGTTTTTGTAAAATTAATTTATAATAAAAAAAGTCATAACTCATGATCATGAAATAGGAATGACGGCAAAACTGTTAGCCAGCTTCTATTAATAAGCTTGGATGAGGTCATGGAACCCCGCCTTCTGTGTTATGAACTCAGTCTTGTCTATTACTGGATAGAAACTTAAAGGATGAAGGCGGGACTTAAATGATTAAAAGTGTGATTTTAAGTGTGGTTTTCCCAAGATCTCACAAAAACCTGACAGCGTTGGGGACGTGTGGTGGGAAACGGCAGTTCAATATGTGCTAACATTTATACAATTTATAGTTTTGAACATTTTGCAAAAGCTAGGCCTGGAAAAATTTACCTCAGTATTAATGACAGCTGTGACAGATATTTCAGCTGTGACAGTTATCATTCACCTAGTAATCTAAGTCACATGTTCCTCTTTTCGGTTCTGGGTTAAAAACTATGTCTGCACTTCTTAACATTAATACTGGTGTCGCCCTGGAGGAACAGATTTCGGGGAGCCGTCGGATTTATTACAATTGGATATTTTGGCGTCACTTCTTTAATAGCCAGGCACCATCTGTTGATTCTGTGGAAATTCCCCGAGACCACCAGCGGCTTAAAGACGACACGTCCTTTTTAAATTGAGAAAAAAATCTAAAATTCTATTAGAGTTTATCTTGGAAAATTTACAAGTTTGACAACTCTTATGTACTTGAACTCTTTTCAGTGTCTAACCCTTAATTAAAGCCTTTTTTTTCACTTTTTCCTTTTTAATAAAGCTTATTTTATTTCTTTTTTTTTTCTTGTGTGTTAAAATGTAGTTGTTTAATTCTATTTCCTTCTTTGCATATTATATTTGTGGTTTTATGGTTGTATATGGAGAAGATATAGGACCATGTTATTTTCTCTTCTTCTTTATTAAATCCGTCAAATTTTGTTTTGATTGAAGAGTTACATAGTTACGACTGTACAATTACAACTGTTTTTACTACTACTAAAAAAAAGTTTTTAAAAAAAAAAGAGATTTTGTAAAACATTCCTTTTTTTTTCCTACATATTTTTTCTTCTGTGTATTGCTTTTTTATTTCTTGCTTTCCTTATAAACCAGACTCATGGAGAAATAAACTTTTTTTACTGATCGTAAAAATTCCTTATGTGTCACATGTTTGCCGCCCTTGCAGCAAAGTTTAGAGGATCTAGTGTGCCAAAGGAGAAAACCATTTTATGCTGTAAAATAAAGAAAAATGTTGCAAACCATAACTTGGACAGTGAAATCTCACCCATATTGATCTCTCATTGATGCAAAATAGTCACAATAAATTCTATTAGGCCATTGGGGTCGAGGCAGGACATCAAGGTGTTTCTGAATGATGATCCTGAGACATGTATAGTAGTTTCGTGGGACACAAATTGATTTATTCAATCCATAACAAAAAAAATATATAAGACTGCATGAATTGTGATTAGATAATATAATGTTTCTTAGTACAAACTTTCCTATGGATTGATTTTTCTTTTTTATTTAACGACCTTATAATTGAGTTAGTGTAAAAACATTTCTAATTATCGGACATCAGTATTCCACCACAAAATAAAAAAATTTAAGTAAAAATAATTGTATGCCAGAAAACCAAGCAGCATGTTATATATGCAAACTCTTTAAAAAAACATTAAATTAATTAAAAAATTTAAGTCGCTGGGTTTTGCATGCAAAAAAGTAGCAGGTGCGATATTCCCAGTTCCACTTTCCTTATACTGTATTCATTCATTTTATGTGTCCAGGATCACCGGGGGCCTGAAGCCTATCCCAGGAGACTTTGGGTATGAGGTGGGATACAACCTGGACAGGGTGCCAACTCATACAAGGGCACACACACAAAGACTACGGACAATGTGGGAAGACCAATTAGCCTAATCTGCATGTCTTTGGATTGTGGGAGGAAACTGGAGTGCCGGCGGGAAAACCCACCAAGCACAGGGAGAACATGCACACAGACCCCGAGGCGGGAATCGAACCCTCAACCCTGGAGGTGCAAGCCGACAGTGCTAACTACGCCACCATGAGGCTGCGGCAAACTGAACGCACATTCAATTTCGAAAGTATTGGTGACACGCAGGCACCGCGATCTGCATGTGAGCGGAGACTTAATAAACCGCACGAATTGTACCTGATTCGTCAAGCAAAATATTGACTGTTTCAGCATTTTTAATTACTGTTTACTTTATCCGTTCTTTTTTTGTGTCTGTTTTTTGGAGGAAGACATCCTTACTCTAAACCACTTATTCACATATATCTACATTATATATACTTTTTATAGTTTTTTTTTTTTTTTACACTAACATATGAGTTTTTTTTTTGTTGGTAAATTCCAATATTTCGTGCTGCAATTTCCGCGTTGAGCTGTTTGTGAGAATGCTGATTGGCTGTGCGGCACGTCAATCACGTTCGTTTCACCTTGCGACCACGCCCAGTCAACAAGCCCCGCCCAGTTCGCCCTTACATAGATAATGCTTTCGACAGTCGAGTGCCAAAACTTTTTTCCCCCCCACCCCTTTCCTTTTGAACGACTATTTATAAAACACAGAGGAAGAAACGGCTCTCGGAATTGACTCTCAATCGCGAGAAAGCTACTTGAAAAATATCAGTTATCAAATAATAACAATAATAATAATAAGAAGGAGAAATTATTAACTTTAATTTCCCGACACAGAAGTGACACAAGTCGGCACTGGGCCTGACGCTCTGCTCGCTCTTCCCCTTTAAGCGCTCAAGACAGTTTGGACGGAAGGGTTTCAACGTATTATTTTTTTTTTTTAGCCGGCCAAAAACAAAAACAGCCAACAAGTAAAAGTCCAACAGTCTCGTGTTACTGCACCCGCCATTTTGTGTCTCTATCGCGGATCTGACATCGTCATAACGACCGTCAGCCTTCAGAAAGATCCGGTTACCTCCGCCTAGGTCGCGCTTTAAAGCGCTCAACAAAATCACGCGCGCGCGCGCACACACACACACACACACAGTTGGTAGTTTAAAAAAAACCACAAGACTCTGCGTAAAAACAAAACTCTAATATTCACCTTTTAATTCGTGCAGGCTTGTATGCCGAGTTTTTATAAATTCCTTAATAGTTTAGATTGTTGTTGTTGTTGTTGTTGATTCCCGTTGCTTGGTTCTTGTCGCCAGGACTACCGTGACTATGGCGCCTCCGTCCTCACCGGGGCAACTGTTGCTACCCACCCGTCCAAGTCCCCGCCCTCATCTTAGCTGTGATTGGTGCGCTGCTCGAACCGCCCCCCGGGTTTGACCCTGTCTCATTGGCTAAGCGGGTTGTCATTGTCAGAGCTGTCATTTCATTCGCGGATGGCGCCTGTCAATCATCTGGGGTTGTTACGTAAAAAGAAACGCTCCCTCTTTTCTTTTTTTTTCCACTCCCTCCTGACGTTCAATCAATGTGTCAATCAAAGACTGATCACCTAAAATAGGATAGATTGTGCTAAAACGTTTAGAAATGTTTTATATATAGTTTTTGAAGATAAAAATGAATAAACAGGATAAACTTTTTAAAGCTGTGCTTGAAACTTTTTTTTTTTTTTTTTGGTTTGGCTTTTGGTGCTCTGTGAATGTGGATGGGCGTTACAGTGGCGTAGTGGGTAGCACTGTCACCTTGCACCTCCAGGGTCCGGGTTTGATTTGGGACTGTGTGTGTGTGAAAGTCTACACGTGCTCCCCGTGTTTGGTGGGTTTCCCCTGGGTACTTCGGTTTCCTCCCACAGTTATGCAAAGACATGCAGATTAGGATATTTGGCGTTCACAAATAGATGAGCTCAGCAATACGGAATGAACATTGCATTGTGGAAAAGGTCATAGGTTAAGTCCTCATAAACAGGGCCCTTGAGCAAGTATAGTAATTTTTATAGCGTAAATCCAATATCATCATGCGATATTAAATGATTTTACAGAAATAACGATTTATGGGTGAATCAGTCTATTGCCCATAGTGTGTGTGTCCTGTGATGGATTGACACTCATCTTGTGGGATAGACTACAAGCCCCCTCCATACAGAATAAAGCGATATATAGACGCACAACAACTTGGCACAGGTTTTACGCCGGATGCCCTTCCTGACGCAACCCTCCTATTTTATCCGGGCTTAGGACCGGCACTGCATCCAGTGGCTGGGGATTTGACCACTGGTTGGGAATCGAACCCAGGCCTTCCGCATGGCAGGCGAAACACCTACCTCTGAGCCACCAGTGCCCACCACCAGCCCGCTTTGGCAACCACTTGCTGGGAGCAGCCGAAAGACCAACAACAGCAGACGATGAGTGAGTGAGTAAGTGAATATGGATTAGCTGACTGGGACTCGACCCACGGATATGGCTCTCTGTGGCATTTTGATTAAACCTCTTCAAAATGCATTCATTGTGTTGTAACAGTGAGAAAATCATCTCAGCCTCTGTATCTCTATGAATGCCAAGTGAATTTCACACTGATAGCGGATAGGCAGCTACAACGCCTCGGATTAGCAAGCGATGACAAAACAACCACGCGTATATACACCTCACCGTATTGTTTCCTCTTATCTCTGAGCCGAAATGTCAAAGTGGGTTAATGAAACCCTGGTTGAAATATTGCACCTGTGATGTCGCCAGGCCCTTTTTTCCAGATAACGTCTCTCAAATGTAACTTTCTGTTTCCCCAAAACCCAGACGGTGCGTTCTAATTGCAATGACGTTCGCCACGCATGCTAACCAACCTTCTGTGCCTGTTTTATATCACGTTGTTGCTGCAACCTATCAAAGGTCATTGTTTATGACACTTCGCGTGCACCGTGATACACAGAATGACATTTATTTTAATATATTTTCTAACTGAATCTTGCTTTCTCTGTCAAAACTCTTTAAACAGTATTTCAGCAGGCATTATATGATGAAGCAGTCTCCATCTTGTACCCCTTTTCCACCAAAGTGAACCAGGTGCCAGTTCATGTCTGGTGCTAGTGCCGGTTCAAAGCCCATTCAATAGCAAACCTCCTAAATGCTAGCAGAAAAATTGCATTGTGTTGACTGAAAACAAAGAGATGGTTCAAAATTGGGAACTGGCTCTGAACTAGCTCTGGAACTGCCTTGATGGAAAAGAAGTCTTGAAGTAACCTAAACCAGTGGTTTATTAGATTATGCTTTGGAAGGTCCCAGGTTCAAATCTCACAGCCACCAAGTTGTCCCTGTTGGGCCCTTGAGCACCCTCAATTGCTTGAATGTATAATGAGATAGAAATGTCAGTTGCTCTGGATGAGGGTGTCTGCCAAATGCCTAAATGTAAGTTACAGATAAACAGCACTTTAAAGTATTTTTAAAGACAATTAAAGTTGCTGCTGTTGATAACATGGATGGTTGAGCAAAAAGATTTGACATTAATTAAACGAATAACGAGCAGCATTGTTATCGTCTTTCATTACTTCGATAGTTCAGTTAGCTAGTTGCTACCATTTCTACACTGTATAATGCATGTTAATGCTGCAAGCATACAGAATACAACAAGGTTAAACAACTTGCCAAAACATTATAATTATAAGCCTGATATTTCAAATATAGGTAAAACATTATTATTAGCGTGCAAAAACAAGTCAAATGCTTAGGAGTCAGATTGTTAGTCAGTTAGCTACATTGCTTCTAATTCTAATCTTACCTTAACAAGTGCTACCGCAGAAGAATCCGCAGCCAGCAATCGTAACCGTCAATCACGATCTTTTATCGTGCTTATCAATCTGCGCTTTCATACTGACCTGCCAGAGGTTTCACTTTATTTAGTTTAGCATAACCATTATATCTCAAAAATATGTTGATATTTTATACTGTTGAGGGAAATATGGCAGACCTGCTTTTGAAGGTTTATTAGCAAGCAATAAAGGTTTCTGAGCAAACATAGCAGTAATAAGCGGTCAGGTTATCACCACATGCCATAAAAGAAACAGATCAGTGGAAAGGCATGTGGACACAATTGTAGTATTAACCAAATGTCTTTAACTTCATAGCTGTTTGTTCACTTTAATAGAGTTTAATACTTCATATAGTGATCAGTGTGTGTGTGTGTGTGTGTGTGTGTGTGTGTGGCACCTGATTTGTTGCCTGTATGAGTAATATCTTAAAAGGTCACAAACGAAATGATGAGACTATTTCCTCTGCGCTAACCTTGAAGCCTGGATTCTGGTTAATTAAACCGGTTCCAGACCAGCCCTTTGTCCCACTAAAGGTCTCTGTGACTGTGACTATCTATCTGACTGCCACCAGGGGAGGAATAGGTCACACTCGAGAGCTGGGGAACTATAAAAGCGCTCCGAGGATGCCGAGAGACACAGTGTGGGACCTGCCAGCATTGGTCCATTGGTCTCATCTTTTCTATTCAGTTCTCACATACAGGTCTTGCTGTTTGTTTGTTTTTTCGTTTTTTTGCCGTCATGTATAAAGAGATCGTGCTGACTCTGAGCCTGCTGGTGACGCTGGCATGCCGAGCCCAGGACACCGAGGGTCATCCTGTCTATGGCGTGAAGTTGTGCGGAAGGGAATTCATCCGTGCCGTCATCTTCACCTGCGGAGGCTCGCGGTGGAGGAGATCCATGGGGATGTCAGGTGAATCTGGTGGGTGTTTCATCTTCAGCTTAAATCTGTCTGAAGCATGAACTGCATTAAGTTACATCGAATTCAAAGCAATGTACAAATGAGAAGAGAGAGATCATTTCTCTACTTAAATGCTTTTATGTTTTAATTGAAAGTTTCCCTGGTAGGTCTACAGATCTACAGATTTAAGAGTTCTGCCAGAGGTACCAGCAAAGGTACTTAAGGATAATTCCAAAGTGTAAAGGAATTATGTTGGTGTTTTGTTTAGTTTATTTTTTCAGACTACAAAGCAGGAAAATTATGGACACCTTAATTAATAATATCAATCTGTTTTCTCCAATATCTATTAAACCTTTTTTTGGGGGTCTGGAATTGACCTGATACTGAGTATTGGATCATTCAACGGCAGCATGGTGGTATAGTGGTTAGCACTGTCGCCTTGCACCTCCAGTGGTCTGGGTATGATTCCCACCTCGGGGTCTGTGTGCATGGAGTTTGCATGTTCTCCCCATGCTTGGTGGGTTTCCTTCGAGTACTCCGGTTTCCTCCCACAGTCCGAAGACATGCAGATTACTAATCTGCGTTCCCAAATTGCCCGTAGTGTGTGAATAAGTGTGTGAATGTTGGCCAAAGGTCCCACCATGGTTGTAAAAAGGGGAATAAATACAATGGTCACGATTGTCCTCCATGGTACCTAGTTGGACTACCGAGGTTCCTGGATGGATGGATGAATGGATGGATGGTCACTTACTGAATTCATGGTTGAGGATTGCTTTTTTCTGGGCCAAAAATGAACACCAAGTAAAATAATATGTTATTGTCATTTTGGATGGTAAAAACATTATAACATTTGTTACAAACCGTTAATCCCAGAACAATAATAAGAAATTTGTATTTATTACAAAGAAAAAACAAATCCTTGCACACAAAGCGCCCATGCAATAAGACACACATTTAAATAATAATGTACTAAACATAATATTATTATAACATCATAATAAAGGGTGTAATTTAGTATTTCTTGATATTTCTTTTACTTTAATTAATTTTGTGTTGTAGCATGATTTAAGTGCCTCAACTGCACTCCGTTCCTGTCTCTCCTCTCAGGTGGTTTCTCCAGCCAGTTTCTCTCCGCTCATGATGACGAGGCCTCAGACAACTGGAGCTCCCAGCTCTTCCCGCGCCTTTCTTACAAAGCCCAGGCTGTGGACCCGGATGTGGACGGTCTGGGTCCGGAGAGCATAGCGTTAATCCGTCCGGCGCGTTCGCTCATCTCAGAGGAGGTGCTTGAGGCTTTGCGTACCTCGGACAGGAAGGGCCGGGACGTTGTGGTGGGTCTGTCCAATGCCTGCTGCAAGTGGGGCTGCAGCAAGAGCGAGATCAGCTCCCTGTGCTAAAACAGACTGTCCCTTCATACCTCTGTTTGTTCGTACTCGTCCGTCTCAGACTGTAGTGTTAACCTTTGTTGTTGGGAGGAGTGGTGTGTTAGGTGGCCTCATTTGAATACAGCAGCTGGGTTGTAATGTATTAAAATGTATGCGTGTCAATGTGGTGTATCTCTGGAAGCAAAACAGGTCTCTGTATATTACACTCTACCCTGCCGTGATTTCCTCAAATAAATCGAGTTTGGTTTTGCAGTACATTTTGTTGCCTTGTGATTTTTGAGTGTCTGGGAGTCTGAGGATAAGTCTGGCCTTGTCTCAATGAAAGTGAAGGAAGACATCGTACAAACATACCAGTTCACCATTATAACACACACCACCAGTCTACTGACACCCAGTATGACCGCAAATCAATTCACTGCTATGTGATGAGGATGGGTTCCCTGTAGAGTCTGGTTTCTCTTACAGTTTCTTCCTATTGCTGTCTCAGGGAGTTTTTCCCTCAGCACTGTCGTCCTCCGCTCGCTCATCAGGGACAAACTGATAAATACAATTTATACATGTTTCCTTTCACTTTTCAAACTTATTTCTATAAGTTTTTGATTCTATTAAGTTGATTTGCGACAAGGGGCATTGTTAAAAGCACTACGCAATTTTTTAAAATGTAATTAAACTCAGAGACACAAGGGGAAACGCACTTTGGCAGAGCGTATTCAGTTTGCTACAGTATCTGTGCCCTTTAAGATGGTCATTTGGCTTCCTCTTATAAGGTGTATGGTCCACAGATAAACAAAAGAAAAAAAAAGGGCAATATTATAATATGCAATTAGGGCAATATTGTACAATATCACTGATATTTATTTGACATTTTCCCACGTCCTATTCTATTTATTTTTTATTATCAGTTTTCACGTTGTGTGTTTTCATCTCTGGAAGCTTCTGTCACCAAAACAAATTCCTTGTATGTACAAACATACTTGGCAATTAAGCTCTTTCTGATTCTATGTACATTATGCACTTATCCCAAGCACCTTACATTTTTATCTGATTATGCAACTGATTAGCTGAGGGTTAAGGGCCCTGCTCAAGGGCCCAACAGTGGTGGTGCTGGGGTTTGAACCTTATGATTAACAGTCTTACACCTTAATCACTACATATTAACGCTGCTGGTTATTCGAGTTAAGTAAGTTATTTCACACAACTCCCCACAAGCTTGAATGTGTTGCACTTATTTACAAGCTGATGTTTCCAACAACCAATCACAGATCAGCATTGTTCCCAATGATAACTGATTATTATTGTTCCTGGTGACCAATCACTGATCAATCACTATGGTACCCAACTAAATACTCATGATCACAACTTGTCTTCACAATTGTTCATGACTAAATAATGATAACGCACCTTAGTTCATGGTATCATCTTGCGACTTTTAGCAACGTAGTAGGTATTAGTAGCTAATTTTTAAACATTTTAACCTGACTTGCTTCAGAGTTTTTACACAAAGACTAATAAAACACTTCAAGCTTAAACACTTATAGCAGTCACATTAAAGCACTTTCTCCCACAGCACACAAAACACAGAATAAAAATTTTAATATAACTCCTATTTTCAATTTATATGTTTTTTTCCCCCTCAGGTGGCACGGTGACGTAGTCGTCCGGGTTCGACTCTCGCCTCGGGGTCTGTGTGCGTAGAGTTTGCATGTTCTCGCCATGTTTCCAGTTTCAACCCACAGTTATGCAAAGACATGCAGATTAGGCCAATTGGCGTTCCCAAATTGTCCGTAGTCTTTGAGAGGGTGTATGAGTGTGTCCCCTGCGATGGATTGGTACCCCGTCTTGAAGCGTAAGTCTCCTGGGATAGGCTCCACACACGACCCTGTATACGGAATGAAGAAATATACATTATAAATAAGTTAAACCTCGATTAAATGCATTACTTTCATATTTAAGAGCTTTTTTGGGAATACTATGTGTGTGTGTGTGTGTGTGTGTATGCATGCACGTTTCTTGCATTCTAGCGATTCTGTCTCCATCTGCTGGCTAGCCTATGAATTGCAGCCTTCCTAAACTTTTTTTTTTGACCACAGCAAATAAAATCAATCATGGAATAAAAAACGAATCTAAGCGTTTAAAAAAACGTGTTAGTTGTCATTGCTTGCAAGATGTTAGTCTATTGGTGGAGAGAGATACACTAATAAATGTTCCCGCTTTCTCTTTCGCTGGTTGGTTTCGGTACTGCGCATGCGCGCGGAGGGGGGCGCAGTAATACGCATGCGCGGGGGGAAGTAATACGCATGCGCAGTGGCAATCCGGAAGTAATATTTGACAGCGCTTTGGGTAAGCCGTAAACAACACACGAAGACGCAGGGAAGCGGGAACCAGGCGCTGTGGAGGATTTAAACGAACCAGACGGACATTTAAAGCAGTTTTAGTTTTGTTATGGAAGCGTTGTGCCTGAGGAATGTAAATGAATTCTGCGTTTGGAAGCAGTGTGACGTTGAAGAAGAGAACCGCAGCCCGGCGCGGGCCCGACCCCTGGGACACCTGTGAACAGGAGGCGCTTCATCATCCTCATCCTCATCCTCGCGCGCGTTTCTACCCGCTTCTCGCGCCGCTCACTCCTCTGCTGGCTCTCTATTCAGCACTCGGGGCTGTGATCTCACACCTTTGTGCACTGGTAGCCTGGCTGTTCAAGCCGTTCCCCCGCACCATGGCTGCTAAAGCCCAGGTTCCGGACTGCGATGCCACGGGAGACCTGATCAAGAAGCACCACAAGCAGGCGTTTGAGTTCATCTCCGAGGCTCTGCGCATCGACGAGGACGAACAAGGTGCAGCGCAGGGTTTAACAACCTTAAGATGTCTAGAACATGATTGGAAAAATGACTGGTTTAACCCTAAGTGGCTGAGAAGAGTAGTTTAGAAAACTGACTTCCGGTTTGTCATGGACACGCCCCTTCTGAGCAACAAGAGGGGTTTCCTCTGGGTACTCCGGTTTCCTCCCAAAGTCCAAAGACGAGCAGATTAGGCTGATTTCTCAAAATTGTCCGTGTGTGTGTCCGTGTGTGTGTCCGTGTGTGTGTCCGTCCTGTGATGGATTGGCACTTTGTCCTTGTGTCTCCTCCAGGCCCCTCAAGACCCCGTATACAGGATAATTGGACACAGCAACCTGAAGAGCAGTCTGTTTGTAGTGTAGGTTCGAGTGACAAGGGAAGACAGGGTTAGATGGAGACAAATAGTCAACCCCTAATTGGAGCAGTCAGAACAAGAAGAGGAAGAAACATCCAATGAGAATTGTCATGAAAGTTAGACAGTCTAGCATGTATTCTTCTTCTTCTTCTTTTTCTTGTTGTTCTTGGTTGGTAACTTTACCGCCAACTGTAGGTCTCATTCTCGCTCCTCTTAAAGCCGATTTTTAAGACCTTCCTTCAAAAGTGTCTAATGCATCCTTCACTGATCTTGTCTTGACTTACTCTGTGTTTTGAACTCGTCCAACAAAGTATTCAATGGGTTTCTAAAGGCCGACAAGACTAGACAAGAGGAATAAAACTGAAAGGAAGATGAGGGATATCAAGACTAGAAAATGGTGATAAAGGGAAGAGAAGAAGATGACAATGTGATACGATGATATGTGACAAGTCTTTTAGAACAGGAAGTCGCTGATCAGCATTTAATGTTGTTTTTGCGTTAAAGCACAGGGAAGTTAAGGGGGAGTGAGAGAGATCTATAGGTGGTGCTGGTGCAACTCACCGAACACCAATCAAAGGTGGAGATCGAATGTGTAGAGTGTGTGGAATTCTGATTGAGTGTCTAAAGAGAATTCGAGACACAAAGCAAGACAAGAGATCACAGAAGGGAAGGAAGTATTTAATATTTGTTTTTTTTAACAAGGAAGAGGAAGAAGAAAATATAACTGGCCTGTTTAAGCCAATGCCAGGTCATGCTTTTATTTTATTTATTTATTTATTTATTAATTTTTGTGCCCTCACGTTGAAAATTGATCTGAATGTCTGAACATTACTAAAAAAAAAGTCCATTTTGCATATTAGGTGTCCTTTAATGTTGTGGAATATCAATAAAACCAATCATTTCCTGTTCTCGCTTATGCGGCTTCGAAGCTGCCGATAAATACACAGATTTTGTTTGTGGAAAATTCCAGCAAGCTTTTTCAAAGAATACCATGTAGTGCGCGATTCTGTGCGAGATTTAATATATAAATACATGACCCAGAATAATAATGACTTTCATTAAATGAATATTTTCCCATAACTTTCATTTTAAACACAAGTTAGCTGTAAACAATTGGAGATTCCATCTCTAAATGTTAAATAAACGACTCCTTCACATATCAGTGATTATTTACTTTATTAAAAAAAAAGGTGCAGACAGGGTTGAGACCGAACACAATGATCTGTGTCATATATTTTTTCCCAAGCCTCGTCTGTTTTCTGGACGAGTTCCTGATGCTTGTTTGTCTGCCGCTTGCAGTGATGTCATTTGTACAGTAACCAGGATTCGCCCTGGAGCGACTGGACATGAATGGAATAATCAGGCTATTGATCGGCCACATGACCTCTCGCATGGATAAACCAGGACGTATCGCTCTCACTCGTACCATCAGCATGTCTTTGAGGATAATTAGTGTTGTTTGTAAAGCAGTTGTTAGAGCACTATATAGAGTAACAGAACTTCATCATGTCATCCATGGCGTTATGGATTTGAGCCGCACATACCGTAGCTTCCTAACACTCTGTTAAGTGTCATTACTTCACTGATGTGTGTTCTCAGGACCCAAGCACCAGGCGGTGCAGTGGTACCGTAAGGGCATCGCCGAGCTGGAGAGAGGCATCCGCATCGAGGTCACAGGCACCGGTCAGTCCGCATCAGTCACCTCTTCCTTTGCATCAGAAATGTCCTCTCCTACCCTGACTCTGTGTGTGTGTGTGTGTGTGTGTGTGTGTGTGTGTGTGTGTGTGAACACGTTCCATACTCTCTTTAGACGAGAAAGCAGAGCGAGCCAGACGACTCCAGGATAAAATGAAGAAGAACCTGATTATGGCCAAAGATCGTCTGCAGCTATTAGGTGAGCACCCCCACTAGAGGACTGTTTTACCCAGAATTCCCTGGAGAACTTCTACAGTTTAATCAGTTTGTAACTAGTGACACAGTTGCATACAAAAGCAGTGATTCTGTGTAGACAATACATTTGAATTTGCCCGAAATATATGTTGACTGAATTTTTTTTCCACACTAAATAATAAATCGTTTACCAGGTCAGTTCTAGAAAAAAAAAGCTCATTAAATTCCACTTTTTCAGTTCTTATACAGGAAGTCCCCGACTTACAAACATTCAAGTTACAAATTTCCGCTATACAAACAGACCACGGTTCTACTTCTGATTCAGAAATGAGAAATGAGTCGGCCTCACCGGTTTCAGTGAATCAGTCCAGGAGCACGATGATA
>JAOVVA010000028.1:13797025-13817025 GCA_028565275.1 Leiocassis micropogon | reverse complement strand
CAGTGATCTGACCTCCTTGGCTAAAGATGCAGCACTCGGACCCATACGAGGTGAGATTACAGGAAACACACTCCTCGATGTATTTATTAGTGTGTGATCTGTGTGTGTGATCTGTGTGTGATCACGTTTTCAGAGCTTCGTCCAGATCAAGTGAAGAACATGGCAGTGAACGAGGTAGAGTTCTCTCTGGTTCATTTCTGACTCTTGTGTTTGTGTGTGTGTTAAGAACAGTAGTTTATAGCAGGGGTGTGTCTTGCGTGTGTCTCGGGCGTGTCTCGCGTGTGTCTTCTCTACTGGTTGATGATTGTTCGACTCTGTGAAAGTAACATTTAAGTGTGATTTAGACATTGCAAGATTATTCCTCCAATAAGGTTGACTTACACATAGGCCACGCCTCCTCCAATAAAGCTGACATCCAGAGGCCACGCCTTCCTCAAAAAGGCAGCTCTAGAAAGGCCACGCCTCCTCCAATAAGGCTGACAGACACAGAGGCCACATCTCCTCCAATAAAGTTGACATACAGACCCCACACCTCCTCCAATAAGGCTGATGTACTGAGGCCACGCCTCCTCCAATAAGGCTGACAGACACAGAGGCCATATCTCCTCCAATAAAGTTGACATACAGACCCCACACCTCCTCCAATAAGGCTGATGTACTGAGGCCACACCTCCTCCAATAAAGTTGACATACAGACCCCACACCTCCTCCAATAAGGCTAACGTACAGAGGTCACACCTCCTCCAATAAGGCTGATGTACTGAGGCCACGCCTCCTCCAATAAGGCTGATGTACTGAGGCCACGCCTCCTCCAATAAGGCTGATGTACTGAGGCCACGCCTCCTTCAATAAGGCTGCCGTACTGAGGCCACGCCTCCTCCAATAAGGGTGACAGCCATAGGCCACTGACATAGGCTGACATACAGAGGCTATGCCTCTTTCTGTAAGGCTGACCTACACACCTACAAAAAGGCAGCCCTAGAAAGGCCACGCCTCCTCCAATAAGGCTAACCTATACACAGGCCATGCCTTCTCCAATAAGGCTGATCTACACAGAGGCCACGCCTCCTCCAGTAAGGCTGACCTACAGAGGCCACGCCTCCTCCAGTAAGGCTGACCCACAGAGATCACGCCTAATAAGGCTAACCTACACACGTCACACCTCCTCTAATAAGCTTGACAGACACAGAGGCCACACCTCCTTCCCTGAGACAGAGAGGCCACACCCCAGGATTCTAAATAACCTCCATTTCTCTCTCTTGTAGATGAGGAACATCCGTTTCTCAGATTTCGTCGAGTCTCTGAAGAAGATCAAGAAGACAGTCAGTTCTCAAACTCTAGAGCAGTACGTACGCTGGAACCGGGAGTATGGAGACACCACTGTATGACACACACACAAGCACTCCTCCTCACGTGACCTCTGGACTGTGACCTGAGACATTACTGGTCCTTCCTGAATCTTCTCACACTGTTTACCCTTTTGGAGAGCAGACACTCTGAGAGCTTGTCCCTTGATGCTTATGATTTAGGAGACGTCACTCATGAGGACCCGTTTGATTTACAGATTATCGCTTTGGTTGATTAATGTGTTTGATTACCAGAAGAAAAACAGCTTCCACGAGTCTTCAGGTATTTTTGTTGTCTTAGTGCATGATCAAACCTTAATGCTAAAGATCAGGCCCAAGCGGGAATGGACAGGAGTTTCGGTTAATTCTCCACCAACACGAAGGACGGCTGGAACAGTCACACTGACATCATCAGCACATGCTGTTGAGCTGAAATGTGGAAAAGGTAGAAAGGCTCAGCGGTATCATTAACGCCAAGACAAAACACTCCACTATGACAAAATGACATTAATTTTAATACTGCTGTGTTTATTCTGAAATAAATAAAAACAACCTTAATAAAAAAAAATCCAAAACTTTGAAATACAAACCTGCATATTTAACAAATATTAACTTGTGTAATTTTTTTCCTTCAATGTTCAGTGTTTATTGCAAAAGGTGAACAATATGGACCACATGATGATGGTAGCCCCGCCCCCAAGAATACTTGATGTTTTTTTGTTTGTTTTTTGCACCTGTGCCTTAGCTTTTCTGCAGTTTCCTGATAATAATATCAGTCTGAGATGTGTGCTGTGTTCTCGGGTGTGCTTCTGTATTTCAGAATAGTGTAAATAAGCTCAGTGATCTGGTCAATAAATCTTTCGGCGTTTTCCCAAACTCGCAATCACCTACGAATCGACTGTGCTAGCTAAGAACCGTCACCTGGAAAAATCACCTCGGACTTTGCTGCAAACCTTGCCAAACCTCTGCTAAACTGTCAAGACCTGTCTAAGAACTGTTACAACTTACCTACCAACTGTTACAAAGTTCCTACTACACCTTAAGAATTATCAGGATTTGTCATGCACTGCGGTGATTTTTCTTAAACGCATGATTTGTCAAGACTTCTCACAGACATCTCATTAGCAGAAAGCTCATAAGCTCATAAGCACTTAGCGAACAGTCCAGCGCAAAACCTCAGCCAGTATGTAGTGCACTACATGATAATTCGTTTTGTAGACATCCAGACTAGTTAGCTCGCACTGTATTGCTTGATTTTCACTCCATGATCAAATATGGCTGACACGTCTGATGTTTGTAGCAGGCGGACTGTAGTTCTTAGCACAACCGCGGCAATTCATAACTAATTGCATGACAATTTAGGAAGGTTCGTAGTTAAATTACTGCAAATTTTTGGATTCTATAATCCCAAATAATCCATATGATCCGCTTACAAATAATTTACCCAAAACGCACTCAGATTCTTCTTGACACCTAGAATGTCTCCTCCACCTTGCCATACCAAACGCTGATGAACTTCCTGACTTTCTACGATCTCAAGTTTGGAATCAAATTCAGGAATGTCAAAAAAGTCCCCTTAATTGTAACAAGAACTGCCAAAACTCCTGTATTTAAAGCAATAACATGTGAGACATGCATTATGTAATGTGTAGTATTACTGTAAGAGCCAGAGAACTTACGCATGTTGTAAAATCTTTACTCATTTTCTTTGTATGATTCTGCATTGTCAATTATTTAACAGTAGAGGGCGGAAGATGTACAGTGCAACAAAATACGTCATTGCAAAAAAAAAAACTGATTGAAATTGAAAACACATTAAATTACAGTTCTGAAAGTTTAATGCATTTTTCGTTCATTTGTTGTCTGTGTTGTGGTGTCTGTCTTTATTTGAATGCATGTAAAATCTACAAGTTTCTGCATATGCCTCTTCAGATATAAAGCATTTCTAAAGTATATACAGTATAAATGTAGCACCTCAGGGTTGAAAATGTTTGTTATGAATATTTTCCATATGAAACGCAAATTTCAGAGTTAGCTGGGAAGCTAGCAGTTCAAAACTTTGCAGCGTCCTTTCCACAACATTTAAATTGTAGCTAAAAAAGGGAGAACAGGGCAAGTTTAATTATTGGCTTTCTAGCTAGCAAGCTAAATTAACAAATCAATTAATTAGCTGTGTGAATTTTGCCACCAAAACACAAATATTACCAACATTATTTTTAAAAATCACATAGCTTGATTGCATACCGAAAGCAACATGGGTATTGAGGGTTGACTTTCGAAACGGCTTTTGCTGACTGAAAACAAAAATCGTAAAATCCGTGAACTCGATTTGCTTACATTCCACAAACGCAAACAAGTTTTGAACGGCTCCCAGACGTACGCGCAACTTAGCCGCCATTCAGTTTGGCTAGTTCATTCGTATGCTGAAAATACTTTGTATGCTGATGACAATTTCTTGCTAAATGTAAATTCTAGGGCAAAAATTCATAAGAGAGTTCATTCTGTCAAGGTTCCACTGTACTTAAAAGACTCATTGATTTACTACTGCAGTGATGTACAGTATTGCAGCTGACAAAAAGCTTTGACAGCTTTTAAACCTAACTGATGCAGTGAGTAGCTTCTCACTTCCTAAACAATCATGTCGAAAGACGGACCCTGTGGTTGTGAACAAGATTTTACTGTCTATCAGAATTGTTGAATTCTTTATGTAACCGTCTGTCGAATTAACTAAGGAGATTGTTGAAACTACAAAAATTTGGATAAATACTGCATTATTAAAACCTGGAAGGATGGTGCTGAACTGTCAGTTATGTGGAAGAAATGTGGTTGGGGAAAAAAATGAGATCACTTACTCTTTTAAACACATGAAAAAAGTTACTTTTACTTAAAGTTGCATGGGAAAAACTGTATCAACTGTAAAAACCAGAGCACACTGTGTTCACATTGTGATAAGAACTCACAGGATTGAAACTAAATAGCTGTGTGTTGATAGGAAAAATATTTGTTAGTGAGACTCATCAGGGAATAAAAGCTTTAGGGAAAATAAAAACAATAGAAAAAGGTCATGTGGTCTGGTGAGTTCCGGAGCGATGGGCGTCAGGGTGAGAAGGGAAGCGCATGAAGCGATCCACCAATCAGAAGACTTCATGGAGAGGTTCGACTTTCCCGTCAATAGAAGATGACGCCGGATAAGGTGGTAGAAACAATGCTGTAGCAAAATGTACATCTTCAATGAAGATAAAGGCGATTCAACTAAATATTTAGTGCACGCAACTTCTATAAAGAAAGAAATCGAAGAAATTTGGATTAACAAATGATTGGTAACTAACTATAAGACACCGTATAAAGCTTTAAAATGAAAAAAGAAGATGCAAAAGACGGGATGGTGTAACAGCATATTGCACTTTAATTTCTGAAATGCAGGACAAGTAACAGTTGTAACCCCGCCTTCATACAGAGTTTGGTTGCTTGTTTTTGAGCTGAAGGAGCAACCGATCCTGGATCAGTAACTAAAACCATCACAATAGGAACTTCAGTGTGTCGACGGTCTACACCATCGAGCTCAAACATTCACAGTTTCACAGTTTACATTCGAAATGAGGGCAAGCGGCATGTACTGCACTACAAGCTTAAGAAAAACTATGAGCACACACACATATACACACACTAACACAGGCTGATTTAATAAAGGATGGGACATTTTGTGTCATTGTGTGTGTGTATGCATGTGCGGTCTTAGTGGTCCAGGATGCGCAGGTTCCCGGAGACGATCTTGTTTTCCAGCATGGCTCCGGCTGGAATGTCGATCCGGTCTCCGTGATTAGCGATGATGATAACCGTGCCCTGAAACACAGGGAAACCATGAAACTCAAAACTATCAGATTTATTTATTTTTTTACTATATGCTATGACATAATGTATTGCAACTTCCGACAGATATCTCCATCTAGCCATTCATCCAACTCCATCTACCCGGCAGTTGGTTTCATGCACATACTGTAGAGCAATCTATAACCACTTATCTCTATCTTTATCCCTCCATCCATCCATTTATCCCTCTGTATTGATTTCCACTCACCCATTCGTCTTCATCGTGTACATATACTGTAATAATCCATCAATTCACGTTTATTCATCTCGTAATACACTATATTGCCAAAAGTATTCGCTTGCCTGCCTTCATATGCATATGAACTTGAGTAACATTCAATTCATAGTCCATAGGGTTTAGTATGAGTTGGGAGATTGAAATAGTCCAAAATGTCTTGGCATGGTGAAGCATTAAGAGTTCCTTTCACTGGAAGTAAGAGGCGGAGCCCAGTGACTGATAAACAACCCCACACCAGTTCCAACATGACTGCGCACCAGTGTCTGACCTTACAAATGTATCTCTGAAAGAATGGTCAAATATTCCTATAAACACACTCCTAAACCTTATGGAGAGAAGAGTTGAAGCTGTTATAGCTGCAAAGGGGGCGGAGCCAACATCATATTACACCCTATGTCTTAAGAATTGGATGTTACTCAAGTTCATATGCATGTGAAGTCAAGCGAGCAAATACTTTTGGCCATAAAGTATATATCCCTTAATTCATATTCATCCATATTCATCTATTTTCTCCACCCATCCTTAAATCTCTACTCATCTGTTCATCCTTCATCTCTCTCTTTCTGCATACCTACCACTTCTATCAATCCATCCATCATTCATTCACACACACACACACACACACACACACACACACAATCTCCACCCCTTTTTCCATCCCTCTTCTGTTGTTCACCTTCACAGTGACCTGCTTGCCGAAGGTGACGTCTCCAGACACGGTGAGGTGATCGAGCTCCAGCATGTCCGGGATGCTCTCAATCCTGCGCAGAAAGTCCTGCACCTACACCACAAAAAAAAACAAAAAAAAAACAGACACGAGTCTAACGGTGTACCCAGCACTCGGGTTACTGACGCATGCCAAGGTCATACATTAACCAGTTTGTATTCTGGACTCAGCTTAACTTCGGCTGTGTGCTTAATGGCGCAATAAGTCTGAGCAAAGTGCAATGAAGCTTATTTGTTTGTTTTTTGGCAGCATTTTAGTTTCAGTCCATCTTGTATAGGAGTTGGTGCTAAAACTGATGCTAGTCACATGGGTACCTTGGTGAAGGAGCTGCCCAGTTTGACGTGCGGCGTGGTGGGGAACTCCCTCTTCTCACTCATGGTGAGAGACCCAGCGTCCAGGCTGTACAGGTTGGACATGACCAGCAGCAGGTCAGAGGAGGTCTTGACCGGGAGGAAGCGGCTTCGCGGGACGTTGATGCCCAGAGCGTTGTCGAAGCTCTTAATGGCAGCGCCGACGGCCGTTTCCAGCTGGATCACGTTCAGACCGCCATCCAGAGTCTGGACACACAGCGTGGAGATAATAAAGCATGACATTTTAATTCTCCTTGTATTTACTCACTATCCTGGGAACTCCTAGTGTAATGTGCTGTTCATGCACACATACACACACTCACACCCAGCAACTATAATGAGGAAGGAAGTCCACACAGATACAGAATTAGAGTGGGTTATTAAATCACACACATTATAACTTTTTCATTATCTGACCTGTAGTTTGTGTGTGTGTGTTCTTCACCTTGGGGTTAACAATGATCTCCATGTCCATGGCGTTCTGCTCGTGCAGCCTCTTAATCGCAGGCAGGCTGATCCACAGGTTGTTGGTGTTGAAGATCTTGAACTTGGTGACGGATTTGAACTCGTCCACGTGCGCTTTGGGAACCTGAGCGATCTCCAGCAGCCTGAGCTTATTGTCATACTGAATCAGAGTACCACCCTGGTGGACGCAGACATACAACACACTTATGGGGTTAGCGCCATAATCCAGTATAAAGTCTGCTCTCTCTCACTCACACACACTCTCTCTCCCTGTCCTGGTCCTCACCTTGACGTCAGCACGGGTCTTGTCTGTGACCTCCATGACGAACTCGCAGCGCCGGTCTGCTGGTTGGCTCATCAGGTGGCTGAGGATGTGCAGGTCGACGGTGGCGCCCAGGTTATCGATGTTGGAAACGAAGATGTACTCCTTGCCCTCGGAGATGAGCTGATCGAGCAGGCCGGAGTTATAAAAGCTGGCGTAGATGTCTCCGTGGCCCGGAGGGTACCACGCCTCAGAGTTCTCCCCAGTCAGACCCATGTTGGTCGCCACGGGCAACAAAGACTCCTTATTTATCCTGGGATATCTGCGGAGAGAGAGGTTCAATTATACAAAAAAATTATAAACTAATACATAAAAGCATAAAGAGTGAGAACAGCAAAAATAATAAAAAGCAAGAAAAACAATGTGTTAAATATAGTTGCAAGCAACGATGAGCGGGCCCAAGCACCTGTGCCATCACCACCCGGGCGCACGGCACAACCTGTGTGCCTTTTGAGCACATTTAAAAAATAATACTTTTAATAATAAAACAATAATAAATATAGTTGCAACCAATGATGAGCGGGTCCAAGCACCTGTGCCATCACCACCCAGGTGCACCAGAAAGACAGCGAGCACAGTGGGCACATGCATTTAAAAGGGATATAATATATACCATTATAACATAATCTAAGAAAAAGGGAATTTTATTTTAAGGCCTCCAAAAAGCCCCAGATGCTGGAAAAAAAAGCATCACACTATGATGTCACTTAATATGATGTGCCACAGAAAGTTATTAACCACTTTTTGGCATAAGTTTAAGGCATTGTCATGGATAACGAGTTTGAGATATCAAAAATTCCTCTGCAATTTTGTTTCATGAATGTCTTTAGATCACATGGGCCCGGTTTGGTGATGATCATATAAAGTCTCTAGGAGGGGTATATAAAAATCCATCGGGTGCGTTTTGGCGACGACCCAAATTAACTGACGTATGAGGGCCCCGGGTGTGTTTGTGCGCGTGTGTGCGTGTGTGTGTGTGTGTGTGTGTGTGTGTGTGTGTGTGTGCGTGTGTGTGTTTTTACCTGCTCTGGTTGAAGGTGTGTATTTTGACGCGGTGGTGAGTGTACTTTTGCAGGATCTTCTTGGTGTCTTCATCGGTGTTAAAGCTGTTCATCAGGACCAGAGGGACGTCAGTGTTGTACGTCTTATTCAAGTGCTATAACACGCATGCGCACATGCACACACAAACACACAAACACACAAAATTTATGAAAGCACCTTTGAAAAGAATGCATTAAGTATATATGAATGAAGAAGTGCAGATTTTGTGAATGAGTGATAATGTTGATAAAGTTGGGTATAAATGTGATCAGTGATGTCGTGGCTTAGTTTGTCATCTCAACAGAAAAATCTACAAAAAAAACACTGCAACCCAAAATACATGGCATGTTTGAGTCTTTTCCTGGAGCTTCCTCTTATATAATGTGTGTGTGTGTGTGTGTGTGTGTGTGCGCACGCACCTCTATCTGCTGCACGGTCAGGTCCAGGAAGGTGTTCTCATTGCGGACGCTGATCAGACTCTTCGGGCCTTTACAGCCCATGCTGGTACCCAGACCACCGTTCAGCTTCACCACGGCCAGTTTGTTCAGACTGGCAGCGACGCCTTGCGGCAACGGCTTCGCCCGGATCCTCTCGTAAGGCTGAATCTGAAAAAAAAAACAAAAAAAAACACCAAGATGGAGTTACTATAGTGCCATATCCTGAATAATACTGTCAATAGGAGGAACCACACCACTAACACAAACACTGAACTTCATCAAAAGAGAGAGAGAGAGCAATTAATCGTTTATTTATCTGCGCAAATCAAAAATCCCAGATTGATTTGAACACCCCTTGCATTTTGGGCGTTCCAATAAAATACATACTGCATTATTTTTTTCTAACCACTTTTAATAAAAATAAATAAATAAATAAAATTATTAACATTCACAAACACTTAAATCTGGTGAATGAGTGAACAAATGTTTTTCATTCCTGTTGAAACTCTTGAGCTTTGGACCTTGTGTGAGCACTAACGCTGCCAGCCAATGGGACAAAAAGAATGAAAGTAGAACAGGATGAATAAAGGAAGGAATCAGTTAGAAGGAAATAGAGTGTCAGTGAAAGAGAGAGAAAGAGAAGAAGGCTTGGCATTTATAACAGTGATAGCCATGGCAGGCCGAAGTGTCCGAAGAGCAGTTCCCTGGCAACACGCGCGCACGCACACATACATGGCATGCAGACACGCACGCATTCAAGCATGCACACATGCACGCACTCACGTCGTGACTTTTATATTTTAAGCACCAAATTAAATACCCCAGGGTTAACAAACCCAACAACCCAGAGAGCAGACTTTGCAATGTAAACATGTGATAATGTTTGTTTTTGAGTAAAGATGGCTTAAACCCTTTCACCAGGCCTCTGAGAAGGAACTTTATAGCAATTATGTTTAATGCCGAAACCTCATACTTGACTTTATAAGGTGCTGAGATAATGGTAAGATAACGCTAATAATCCCGCTAGCGCAGCTGGATGATTTTCACTGTTATGTTAGCATGAGTTATGTTTAATGGACACCTCACAGCATGCCTCCTTCTCCCTTAACTACCATACTCTAATAAACAGACAAATAACAAGCCGTGCTGACTTTTTAATAAGGTTTAAAAATGTGCAGAAAAATATGTCTGAATTGAGTCACTAGCGCTTCTATTGGATCGGACTACACTGGCCAGCCTTCACTCCCCATGTGCATCAGTGAGCCACACCCACCCATGACCCTGTCGCCAGTTCACCAAGTTTCCTTTCTTGTAATATTTTTGGTAGGTCCTGACCACTGCAGCCCAGGAACATCCCACAAGAGAGGCAGTTTTGGAGTTGCTCTGACCCAGTTGTCTAGCCGTCACAATTTGGTCCTTCTTACAGTAGCTACGATATTTCATGCCAATGGCACCTGGAAAGGGGTGGGATATATTAGGCAGTAAGTAAAGTAAAGTTTTGTTCCTGAAGTTGATGTGTAGGAAACGGAAAGAATGGGAAAACATAATGACTTAAGGGACTTTGACAAGGGCCAGATTGTGGCCGCTAGACAACTGGGTCAGAGCAACTCCAAAACTGCAGCTCTTGTGGGATGTTCCCACACTGCAGTGGTCAGGACGTACCAAAAGTGATCCAATGAAGAAGGTGGTCAAGGATCACTGATGCACATGGGGAGTGAAGGCTGGCTCGAGCAGTGATCCAATATAAGAGCTAATGTAGCACTAATTGCTGCAAATGTTAATGCTGGTTCCAATAGAAAGGTGTCAGAACACACAGTGCATCACTGTTTTGGTGGCAAAAGTGGGGACCTACTCAATATTAGGCAGGTGGTCATAATGTTATGGCTGATTGGTGTACAAGTGTAAATAAATATTCAAAAATCTGCTCCTAAAAGTGTAGCCTAGCTAACTGAGTTTGCAAGGTTTATCTGCAGATGAAGCTAATCTTAGCTGGACAAGCAACAGCCGTGTGGTGTGTTTTCTCAGTTGTGTCTAAAGACTAGCATGAGTAGCATGACTACAGTGGAATTTCAGCCATGTGGTGTCTTTTTTTTTTTTTTTTTTCAATTTCTGAGGTAAATGTTAATATTCTCAATAGTTTTTAATCTGTTTTCATAGCTACCATACATTTATGTTTCTATATAAGAGAGTTAAAGCTTGCTAATCTTAGCCACCACATGGTTTATGCTCAGGGTTTGCATTTTCAGTCACCTAGCAAAAGTGTTTTTAAAAGTTTAGCTCGTTAAAATGATTCATTTATTGCATCTTCCACATTCCTGTACTGTTTTGTTTACTGAAGTGTGCTAATCAAGTTACCAGTTATATCAGACACCAACTAGTGGTAGCTGCAGCTAGCTAGCTAGCAGTTATCGCTCCTTAACATTGCAAAATCTTTTTTTTTTTTTTAAACACAAAACAGTACAGGAATGTGGAAGAAGCAATAAATGAATCATTTTAACAAGCTAAACTTTTAAAAACACTTTTGCTAGGTGACTGAAAATACAAACCCTAAGCATAAACCATGTGGTGGCTAAGATTAGCAAGCTTTAACTCTCTTATATAAAAACATAAATGTATGCTAGCTATGAAAACAGATAAAAACTATTGAGAATATTAACATTTACCTCAGAAATAAATAAAAAAAAAGGACACCACATGGCTGAAATTCCACTGTAGTCATGCTACCTTGCATGTCTTTAGACACAACTGAGAAAACACACGACATGGCTGAACATTTTCCACAGATTAGCATACCAGGTGACCTACAGCAGCAAATATGTCCTCCTGAACCACACATGTGTAGGACTACGTACCTAGCAATGTGTATTTAGATCTAAGGTTATATATACACACGCAAGGGTCAAAGCTCATCGCCTCCATGGTGACTCTGAGGAAAGTTCAAACAGGCATTTTGAGATCGGGTTTCACATTCCTCACGGGTCACAAATACACCCTGTTCCATACACTGTCCTGAAACGAGACATATGTGCACGTGTCCACCACACACATGCTCATCCCTCAGACACAAACACACCGGTGGAGTTCAACGTTTGTATGAAGCTGGTCAGGCTGCCCAATATTTTTACATAATATTTGACTTACAAGTCAATCAGGAGACTAAAAGGACTTCAACTGTCCACTGAGCTACTGTAGTCGATAAACGTATGACGTATGTCCACTGCTGTCGATAATGACTGAGAGCTCGTCTAGACTCTGGACAACAGACAGCAGCTGAGGATAAAGCAAAATCGTCAGCCTGGCGCCCACCTGATGCAACTCAACGCCTCATTATTAAGTCATATCAGGTGCATTACAGCCCGGGACGGTGGCTGAAAGTCTGATTCCCGATCAGCTGTTTAAAGGTCCAGTAACCTGAGCTGAACAACTGGCGGCCAGAAGAAAGAAATGTCATCCATCTTCCAGGAGGCTTAGTTCTCCTTTCCTGTCCAGGTCTCTGTCTCTGTGTGACTGAACGCTTCAGAGGTCAGGCTATTCATAGTCCAGCTCTCTGTCTAGGGATATTAGTGGAGCGGTGTATGCTGTTCATAGAGACACTGGGATGTCAGGGGGATTGCTGACACACACTTCATGTGCAAATCCAGAGCCACACACTATTATCTTACACACAGAGTAACCCTATATCACAGGCCTCCAACCTGACTCCTAAAGCTCTTTAGATATGGTGACTCATTTAACACGTGCGTATGCACTCACACACATATACACGCACAAACGCACAATTTTCTTTGTTAGAAGTAGTCCCAGTTGGTTGCTACCTCATTAGGCTGTAGATAAAAGTGCCAGTGCCAGTACTTTGTTTTGTGAAACTATGAGGAAAAATAAGAAACCCAAGAAAATTGGCCCTAAAGAAATTATGGTGCTGCTGTTTAAGAAGTGAAAAACAATCTGATCATATACATTATACTGTACAGTATCTATTGTTATATTTATTATATTATATTTTTTCTAACTCGACTGATTCACAGGTCACTGTGTGGCTTAACAAACAATAAAAAACATTCTGCTCAAACTGCTCAGGTACATGGACTGATCTGAAAATATTTTTCAGGAAGCCTGGACCATTATTGATTAAGACTATATTAAACATGCAAGAAAGTCTGGCTCTTAGAAAGATAATATAAGGAAAATGAGGGCTGGTTCAAGACTTTTACACAGTACTGTATGTACTCCAAGGTACCAATGTATATGTGGAAACTAATGTGCTAAACTTTATGTAGTAATATTAAAAATGAATGTAGTAAAATTTTATTTCATAAAAAAGCAGCAATATTTTAAGTAGTAAAAAAATGTATGTAGCAAGAGGAATAAAGTAAAAAATACATGCAGTACAAATTTAGTACACTTAATGCAGAAGTTCAAGTGTCAGAGAAAATGTACCTGTATGTAGTAAAAAAAATTGTGGAAATTAATGTAGTAAAAATTCATGTGGAACAAATTTAGTTTGTGGAAATGTATGTAGACTTAGAAGGCAGGAAATATATACAGTATAATAAACAATGTGGGAAATTCATTTAGAAAAATTTAGGCTGCACAAATTCATATAGTAAAAATGTATAAAAGAAAAAAATAAGGTGTGGAAATGAATGTAGTAAAAATTTAAGTGGTACTAATTTTTATGTAGCAAAAATTTAAGTAGTAAAAACTCTTGCAGTACCAATTTTGTTTGTGCAGATTGTAACAATTCATGCAATATACATTTAGATAGCATGAAATATACTGTATGTAATAAACAATGTAGAAAATTCTTGTTGGAAAATATAGGTTGGACAAATTAATGTAGTAAAAAATGTAAGTAAAAAACAAGTTGTGAAAACAAATGTAGTAAAAATTTTAAGTAGTAAAACTTTTTTATGTAGTAAAATTCAAGTAGTAAAAAAGTAGGTAGTAAAATGAATGAATATAAATTAAAAAGTAAAGTAGTAAAAATTCATGCAGTACCAATTATGTTAGTATAAATTTAGATGGCAGAAAATGTATGTAATAAACAATGTAGGAAAATTCAAGTTGGAAAATTTAGGTTTACAAATTTCTGTAGTAAAAAATGTAATAAAAATCCATGTATAACTAATTTAGATAGTGGGAAATGTATGTGATAATTCATACAGGAAAAATACAACTTAGGAGGTAGAAATATTTCATTTTAGACCCTTTAAAAACACTCAAAGGAATGCAGCCTAGTTTTAATTAAACTCAGTCCTGACCGATCCTATCTCTGAGACTCATCCACTATATTAACTTTCTCCATCCCATCACTTCCCCATCTCTCATATTCAGGGTCCAGCTCTCTGTCCCTCTCAGTAGGAAGAAACTGGTAAGTGGAAACTTGGCACAGCGTAGGTCTCAGTAATGTGGATGTTCCCTCTGACTCTTATCACAGCATGGAAGCGTGTGCTTCCTCTCCCCCAAAAAAGTACACAAGTTTTACAAATGCAACTATTGTACTTAACAAGAAAGGGAGGTCTGTCTCAAATGTTTCTCATAAATATCTGTTTCACAGCACGTCCAGATTATTTGCCGGGTGAAAGTTAAAGATACGGTTATATTAAAAAAAGGTTATCTGTAAATACCTGCTGCTTTAGAGAAACACGTACTGTACTATTTGTACGATAGATAAATGTAGCTAGAGGATTGTGTGTGATTCATTTAGCAGTGTGTATCTCACCGAGTCCTCAGGAGGTCTGTTGATCTTGGGCCATTCCACAGATGGACCCTTCACCTGGAGAAACCTGTGGAACAGCTGCTTAAACCCCTCGAAATCTTTTCTTGAAATCTGACAGGGAAATAACAGACACATGTTAGTGTAAGAAATGAAATCAGCTACAAATAACATGATGACAATCAACCTGGAGCTTCCTGAGTCATTCTCACAACACTTAGCATGGTTAGCTAATTAAGAACGTCACCTTCAACCTTCACGCTAATGGCTCTGACCTCGCTTCGTTGGACAGCAGGGATATAATTAGGCGATCGGTATCTCTCAGGAGACCAAACGTTTTAATTACAGCTCTCGCTGCTGGTCGATGGGCCACAGCTGGAACACTGGGTCAGAACTAAGCAGCATGATTAAAAGTTTTATGCGTGTGTGTGCTTGCTTTGTTCGTACTAAAGAACATTCCTAAAATAACTGTTTTTTTATCCTGGTTTATGGGAAGCTCATTAAAAATAAAACACCAG
Source organism: Leiocassis micropogon (assembly GCA_028565275.1). NCBI lineage: Eukaryota > Metazoa > Chordata > Actinopteri > Siluriformes > Bagridae > Leiocassis > Leiocassis micropogon. The sequence continues at coordinate 13,801,995 of JAOVVA010000028.1, read as the reverse complement.
AGAGGAAATGTGTTCGTAAGAAGACAGCAAGCTACTATAGTGTAAATGGTGATGTCTTCTTAATAATTGTTATTTGCACAAATCGAACATCCGGTATCATACTGTATATTGTGTAAAAGCATCATGCCTCCATCAAACTCCCTACATGCACAAAACTTCACTACTACTATACTACTGTGTTTTTTGCACTACCTAGTAGAGTACATATGATGCACACAGGGCTACTTGCCCTACTTTACAATCCCTTTATGTACACTATACTGCACATACTCAGGATCCTCCCGCCTTATTTAATCTTATTTAATCACAAGCAAAATGTTGTGTAATTACTGTGTAATTACTTGTACAGTGTTTTATGTTTGTCTGTACTCTGAGAGCTACAAACAGCCGGAAACAAATTCCTTGTGCGTCTCAACATACTTGGCGAATAAAACCCGATTCTGATTCTGATCCTGATATTTCTGTCATATCACCCATCTTTACTACAAAACTGAGATGATGTCGATCTGAATTCAAGCTGAAACTTCCAGGGAAAAAAAAAATCGATTTTGTTTCTCAGATACAATTCCTCTCATTTACCCTCGTAACAAACCACGAGTTCCTGTCTTCCTTTCTGAATTCTTTGCCTGTCCTATCTCAAATTACTGCAGTGTCCTTCACCACATAACCTTTCCCTCTACACTGTAACTCCAAATCCTCTAGAAATACCAGCCTGGATATTCAGGAGGCCGGTGTAACGCCGTAACGCTGTGAAGAACATAAAAGGATGAACTTCTCAAGAAGAAGACCAATATGTTGAAAGTGAGAAACTGTTAATAAAGCCCTACCTCGGCTTCTGCACCCTTGGTAGTGGAAAGGAGCTTCTCAAGCTCCTTGTGCATGGACTTTTCATGCTGCTGCCTGAGCTTCTCCTGAAACTCCGTCATCGCGCCGTTGAGAGCACCTCGACTCAGTTCTACACACACAGATAAAGACACAACACAAGTGTTAGGGACATAAAAAATGTATAGATGTATACCTATGGACATTTTTGTTGGGTGTACCGGTACTAAAAACATTATTACCATGCACACCAGCAACATCTATCTGGCTTTATTTGACTTAACTAAGGGTCCAAGCATTGAAGACACAGGAGCTTTTTAGGAACCATTTCTTTTTATTTCAGTCTGAGCAAGGTGACTACCGCTTAAGCTCTTATGTCATACTGTGGCATGTGACAGGCGTTCCTAAGTGAATGTAACAGCAACGAAAAAGGCTATGTCAGGTAGAACCCCGGATCTAACGGTGATGCGCGTTCGGTAATAACGCATGCAACAAACAGGCTGAAGTAAGGGCTGATGGAGCCAGCCCTTACTTCATTGGAGCGTGAGTTGACCACACATTCTTGTATAATGGTAGCATGCAGATGTCAGGATCTGCACACAGGCAGAGTGTCACCTCTTTATATACATCTTGTAGTTTTTTTTTTGTTCTTGGCATTCCACCAATAAGCTTTGGTCAATGGAATTCTTCTTCATAGTATTATTCATCATTTAGAATCAAGTCACCAGAAATTACCTGACATACCGACTCAGTCAGAATTAACTAATATTTCTGATCTGGATAAAACTGAAGATATCTGCCCCAGTAATCTTACAACTGGCTTTCCTCAAAAAAATCTTCTTCCATTTCCTCACTCACCTGTACCGGTCCTTACTTTTCATTCCCCTTTTATTCCCCTTTTAATTATTTCTCATTCGTTAGCACAATGAAATTTCCCCCCCCTCCCAGCCTAGGTAAGAAGCTGGGGTCAGAGCTCAGGGTCGGCCAGGATACAGCGTCCCAGGAGCCGATAGATCTCTCCACAGTTGCAGCTTTGCAGTGCTGGAGGCGCTGATCCATAACAGTTTAACAGATCCGTGACACTTTAAACACTTAATATCATAGATGATTTTATCAGAGTGTTTTTTTTTTTCTTCTTTGAAATAAGCTCGGTTCGATTCCATAAGCCGACACTTGGGAAATTATCTCGCCAGCATCTCACCATTTCCATGGGAACAGATATACAATGGGGAAAGAGATACAGGAACTCATAACTACACCTAAATACACTAATGTGCTAAAAGATGTTTCTCATGCACTATGGAATGCACTAGATTAGATACTGTATATGCAAATATGGTGTACATATAATACAGTTAATTAACTTGTATTCAGGTTTTAAACAGGTAACATAAACAGAACCTGAACTAAAGTTTGTAGATGTTAAAGTTTATAGAACAGTACAGCTGACACTCATTTAAAGAGAAGCACGTGATCAGTTCAGAACTCACCAGCAACCGACAAAACCGACATGATGATGATGATATGATGAGACTGTTATCAATAATGTTCTTAATAGGTTAGAAATCTCGCGATGTTTCCGTTATTCGCTTTAATTAATTGACGTTCGGGTCTTCGGAGCAAGAATCTGAAGGTTTAGTTTGTTGTTTATCTTCACTGAGGCTTTCCGTGATTAATGTGAAAAATTTCCACACTTATAAACCATCCGCGTTAAATCCAAACCACGTCTTCACTCCTCCTCCTCCTCCTCCTCCTCCTTCTTCTTTCCCCCCTCTTTGAATAGTAGCTTCTCTGTGTTAGATCTCCAAAGTGTTACAACTTAATAACGTTTAAAATGATCAAAGCTAAAAGAAATGAAGTCTTTGATCTCTGCAGTCTTCGCCTGTATGTATATGCATGTGTATGATCCGAGCCGAGATGTTTAGAGAGAGAGAGTGTGTGTGTGTGTGTGTGTGTGTGTGTGTGTACAGTACAGAGGCTCGTTTTCATCGAACTGTAGCACAGCCCACCTCCCCTCCCACCTAGAGTGGCAAATACACATGACTTTCTACTAGTGATGGGAAGTTTGAATCATTTTAGCGACTCGGTTCTTTGAGTCATTTAGTTCATTTGGTTCAGAAATAAAATAAAATGTTGCATTTTCAATAAAAAGACCCCCCAATACGTCCACATACACAGATTTTGGCTATAGTTATAGTAATGAAAATATTACAATGCAGCTAAGGACATATTATAATAAACAGAATGAGCAGCTCACCATCATATCTTCCAGTCTGAGTCGTTCGTTCTTTTGAATCTATTGCACCGCGTAGCGTCTATGGGAGTCACGTGACAAAAGAACGAACGACTCGGAGTAGAAGAGTCACTGAGAAAGAATCGCTCGATTCTGTTTCCTGTACATAACCTACGGGGGGTTTTGCGATGATTTGCGCATGCGCGCTCAGTAGAAAATGAACGAATCACTCTCCGGGATACTCGTTCTTCTGAGTCACGTTAAAGACTCGTTCAAAACGAACGAATCAACTTGAACGACCCATCACTGCTTTCTACCCCTGATAGGCGTTATGCTTATAATGTTTATTGATATTATTTAGATGGTAACCAACCTTCTTTAAGAGATCTGGCAACAATTTAACATTAAAAAAAACATTAATGACATTCAAGTAAGCCCTTCTGAACTGAAATTAAAGGGGGTTAAGGGGGGGGGGCGCACACACACACACACACACACACACACATAGTCTATTATATAAGTCACACCTCTTGTGACTTTTTTTTTTTTTCCTTTTCATTTCTCAAACCCAAACCCAGGGTGATGAAATGCAGCAGAAGCAGTGAGAGATCTTGTACTGTAGGTCGCAGCCCTGTGTTCCCTTCAAGGGCAAAGAGGGGACTCAAGCTCAAGCAGCTCAAAAAGAATTAGCACAAAGCCAAGCATATCATGCCTTATAAAAACACACACACACTTCGCTCTGTGCACACTTTGTGACAACAGCGCTTATTTTTTTTTTCTTTCTTACTCACTGTCTCCAAACTGCGCCAAACTATCAAGAACATGCACACCGACAGCACCCGGAAGTCTCGTGAAACGTGATCGCCGACCAATCAGGATGCCGGAAAAGTCTGCCTCAACCAATCAGATTGCAGCGGGGAACGGGGCTCAAACAAGGCATTTTGCTGCCACCCTCAGGTCAGACATGATACTGCAGGTATTTTTTCTCTCTCTCTCACCACTCTCCTGACCCGTCCTGCGCTTTCCTGCTCTTGCACAACTGATGAACGGCGCGTCCTGAGCTGAAACTGAGTTAATGACTGAAGACCTAAATACATAGATCAGCCATTACTCTGTGGCCACCTGACTAATATTGAGTAAGTTCCTGTTTTTACCACCATAACAGTGCTGTACTGTGTGTCCTGACACATTTCTATCACAACCAGCATCAACTTTTTCATAAGTTAAGCCATATATCTGCTTCTTGTTAGTAAGCTGGGGGCAGAGCAGAATATCAGCCATTATACAGCACCCAACAGGAGCTGAGGTTTGAACCGTCAACCCACCAAACATCAGACCGGTAACTCAGATGCTTAACACCCTGAGCCACCACCCCAGGTTCATCAAATTCATCAATTTGTCCTACAGTAGATTTCCTATTGGATCGGACTACACAGGCCAGCCTTCGCTCCCCATGTGCATCAATGAGCTTTGGCCAGCCAGTTCACCAGTTTTCCTTCCTTGGATCACTTTTGGTTTGTCCTGACCACTGTAGACCAGAAATGTCCCACAAGAGCTGCTGTTTTGGATTTGCACCGACCCAGTTGGTCCCCACTCAAAAGTCACTCAAATCCTTATTATTGCACATTTTTTCTGCTTCTAACACATTAACTTTGGGAGGGAAAAAAGGTTCACTTGCGGCCTAATATATCCCATCCACTTCCAGTTGCCACTGTAACGAGATATTGAAAATGTAGCTACTGTGAGACAGGTCAGATTGTGACGGCTAGACGACTGGGTCAGAGCAACTCCAAAACTGCAGCTCTTGTGGGATGTTCCCACGCTGCAGTGGTCAGGACAAACCAAAAGTAATCGAAGGAGGGAAAACCAGTGAACTGGTGACAGGGTCATGGGAGGACAAGGCTCACTGATGCAC
>JAOVVA010000028.1:13750818-13766114 GCA_028565275.1 Leiocassis micropogon | reverse complement strand
TGACCCAACAACTGGTTTATTCTTTATTCTCTGGTTTCTCCAAACGGCAGCCTGCAAAATGTTTGAAATATTACTGTAATTGTGTCACAAAGTGTAGTTTTAAGAGCTGTTTAAGCGAGAATGTATGTGTGTACAGCTCAAAACCTCCATCGGTTATTAAAAATAGCGTTTATTTAAAAAAAAAAATTGCCTCAACGATTTTGGAGATTTGAGCTGCAGGCAGGTAAATACAGGCGGCCTGCGCTCATGTAGCCGCCCAACGCTGCCTCACCTCGGACAGAACCTCTGAAAACTACCGCTGGCTGTGATGTCTCTGCAGTGGTGACAACAGCGGATTTATTTCACTTTGTGTATTTCTGAAAGGTGTATTCTGAATATATCGCGGCTGTGTGACGCATCCTGTACGCTGCGTTCCATTTGCAATAAACCCGGTGTCCTCATACCCTCAAGTGTGCACTTCCAAGTCAAGTCTGTTCTTGGCGTTCTTGGAATTGAGACACGGCATGACGAACTTTCTGGATGCTTCACTTCTGAAGCGAGGGGCGCGCGACTTAAAGCTGGCAGTATTTTATAGTAAGTTATAATGGATTTTTATCAACATGTTAAATGTTGTAGTTGTGGTAGGAGCAAGCTCATTTCCATGTTCATTCACTTTTCCACCTTTTAAGTCGCACTTTGATATGGAGGTGTGGATAGTTCAGGTTTTCTGTGCCAATTGTCGGCTATATTGTATTTTATGAGAAACGTGCGTTACACTCAAATAGGAAAAAAAAACTAAATTTACTAAATGTAATCTTAAATGTAATTTTAGGTAAATTATCAGTAATCTTCACTTAAGCTGCGTGTGGAAAGTCTGTTGGCAAAGTTGTCAGAAGAAGCAATTGGGGTGTTTAATCACAGTCTTAATACGTCTTCTGTTTCTGTCTGTTAAAAAAAATTAGTTGTGTTATTTTCACCCAGCAGGTGGTTTATTCTTTGTCGAACTTTCTGAATTCTTCATTTCTGACTGGATCATACTCAGAGCACTCAGCATTTTATGGTAAGTTGATGTAAATTTTCACTTTTTAAAAAAAAATTTTTTTTATAGTAAGTTATGGTAGGAGCATTGTTCAAATTAAATGCTTTGATATGGTGGTGTGGGGTTAATATTTTTTCTCATTCTGCTTTTTATTATTCAAAAAAAATGAAAAAACGTTTTGCAATACATATAACGCTTAACAAAAATGCAACACTAAGTGATGGTATGTAATCCACAGGTGGGGACCAGCATGATGGGAATGATATCTGCAAAATATGGAGATGTCTGGAGCATTGTTCTATGTTTTGTGCCTTGGGGATGGGACAAGAGGAACCTTCCCATTGTTGGAGGCAATGCTATTTATAACGACTCTTTGGTGGAGGAAGTTGATGTTTATTTTAAAGGTTGTTTTTGATCTTTGATGCTAACTACACAAAGCAGTGTCTTCTCACCTGCGAGTTTCTTCAGCATACTGTAGATCAGATTGATGGACACGAGTACTCATCTGTTAAATTTTTGAGGGCAACAGTTTTTTCACCCCACATTTAATGAATAATATTTTAAAACGTTTTATTTTTTTTTAATGTCATTTTGAAGGAAATTAAATAGTAATAGTTAATTAACCAATAGTTAAAATATTAAGATGGGGAATGTTTGATGTCATTTGGGCATTATAAGATTTGTATTGAAAACGTCTATATAAAAAGTGTTTAAACATTGTATTAAATGGGAGGAAAAAAAGCAATTCAAATCCTCTTGTTTTTTCAGGGCCTCTTGTTTTTATTGTTTTACAGAGTGTTAATGTTACATTTATTTTATATTTAACAAATGGTAACCTTGGGATTATATGGTTTTGTTTGACATTTTTGTCAAAATTGAGTTATTCACATTTTCTTATTCTGTGACAATCTATTTGCATTATGTGAAGTTGAGTAAATTTTGCATCTTTTTTGAAAAAAATATAAATAAATAAAATATTAAATGGAATGTGTCAACCAAGCAAGAGTGTTAATTTTACCCACTGGTTGGGTCAAATAAAATAACCCAGCACTTTAACATGTAACCCAGCAATAGTGTCAATTTTACCCACTGGTTGGGTCAGATGAACAAGACAAAATTCTGGGTTAAATGGTTAAACCCAGCACTTGGGTCAAAACAACCCAGCACGTGTTCTGTCTAATAGTTGATTTTTTTTTTTTTTACCCCAGCAGTTTTTAGAGTGTATGCATAAGGGTACCAGCCTTAGAAAAACGGTTGAAGGCAGGGAGGTACTTATTAGTGTTGCTTTTGTTTTAACTCAGAATCCACCATTAGGACGGGTAATTTATTTATTTTGAAGGTTATTAATAATACAGTTATTAAGCTGTTTGATCTCATTTTGACTGTATATGTTTTAACCAAAATTTAATTACTTAAAAACAAGCATGTAAATAATGCAACTTGAATTAAAAAATATATATACAGTATATTCTTCTTATGGAAACATCAACAATAAAAAAGTCAGTTTTCTTTTTGATTGATTGAGCACATTTAAATTAGTCTATGTGTGTAACAGTTTGAATAGTTTAAGTCATGTTTCATAAAATAAACCAGAGGGGGTTAATTTGTTTTTTAGACAAGTGTTTGAAAAATTATTCTGATATTATGCATATCTTTCTCAAATAAAATAAGTGTAATGTACTCTTCTCTATTTAAGTAGTTTAGCCTAAATCTGATATATACTGTAATTGTAACTTTTTTTTTGACAACAACTTACATGTTTTGTGGAAATTTTGCCCTTCATTTTAATATTTTGATAGATGATTCTTTGTTTAGACTAAAGGGTTTTATGAGAGAATGTAGAAAGAATTTGTTAGAAAGCAGAGTTGATACTTGGGGAGTTGCTTAATAGCAGTCGCGTCACTATGTTTTGAGCCTAAACACTAAAACTAGTCTAAACCAGACCTTTACTTAAGCTGTTGTGAGGGGAAGAGGGAATAATTAAAGAGCTGCACGACTTAAACTCCATGCAGGTGCAGAGCATTGGTGTGGAAACTCACTCTCTCTAAATGTCTGCTAGGAAGTCGTCCATCTGAGTCATCGTACCCTGTCGCATCATGTCGGGGAAATCAAATAGACCACACAACTTCTTTTTCTTCTTCCTTTTCATTTTTTTAACAAAGAGAAATAATATGGAAATGGGCCTATTGGCCACAATATATTTTTGTTTGTTTGTTTGTTTATTTGTCTGTTTGTAAACTTAAATAACCAGCTAGTTTGTCAGTTAGTTAGTTAGTTTTTGTGTCTTTGACTGCTTTAAAAAGCAGTCAGGTTAAATTTATAATAAATTTTAGACCAGGTCATGTGGTATTAAAACTATAAAAATATGCACACTACAACTAAAAATTCAAACTTCACACTGTAATTCTAAACTAATACAAAAACAAGAATAACTTAATAACCCAACAAATGTTGATTGTACACTAACACTGATATACTGCTGTTTAGAGGTGTTGTGGTGCTGTGATGGAGTTAGGAGCAATGACCTGAAGTTGCATTATGATCCCCAGTATCCCAGTTACTGCATTTTGAACTTGTATTACTGTAAAACAGTTCAACTTAAAAGAGTGTTTACAGATCCCCAAATTGCCTGCAGTTGGATCTCCGTCTGGCTCTGAAACAGGAACAGTTGTAGGATTCAGCACATAATATTAACCCTCTTGAGATTTTCATCATTCCAGAATATAACCTGGTTCAAAAGTCTCTCTGAGCTCAGCTCATAAACCAAGCAAGAGGGTTCACTGTACAGCAAAGTGAGCTGAGCTTCACATTCTTCTTTAGCTCTGTGGGTTGCAAAAATGGCACACTTTATTTATACTACCAGTTAAAAGTTTGGAGACACCTCTAATTCCAAGATATTTACTGATTTTTATTTCTTTGTACACTGTAAAATTATTCTGAAAGCACCCAGAAAATTGAATAATCTTTTTAACAGTTGATATTAAGATATGTCTACTACTTATGCTCTGTAAAGCCTTCATAACGCCTCTAATCTGAGGTGATTTTTAAGCCTGGTAACTCTAAATGAACTTAAAAAATAAGTTTTGCTCTAGAATGTGGAAAATAAAATCCTACTTGTATCCCTTGTAACTTTCAACTGGTACTGTATGTTGACTATAGGCTTTCCTTCATCATTCAACTTTCTTTAGTACTAATATTGGATTTTGCATAAGCTCAATTTAGGCACAAAATTCACGAAATCATTAGTGTTTTATTTATTTATTTATTTAATATATTATATAATATTTTCGTCTCTAGGGACACTGGTGGCTCAGTGGTAGGTGTTTCACCTGCCATGCGGAAGGCCCGGGTTCGATTCCCAGCCAGTGCCCAAACCCCAGCCACTGGATGCAGTGCCGGTCCCAAGTCCGGATAAAATGGAAGGGTTGCGTCAGGAAGGGCATCCGGCGTAAAACTTGTGCCAAGTTGTAGTACGGACTGGATATTCCGCTGTGGCGACCCCTTGTCGGGAGCAGCCAAAAGACCAACAACAACATTATATTTTCGTCTCTAGTGAGAGGGAATGAGGATCAGGAGCCTATGTCTGGATTTGATTTATTTACTGAAGATTTGGTTCTTTCCTTTTCTTTATTTTCTCTTATTATTTTATTTGATTTATTATAAAAATGTCTGCATTTGACCCATTGTATAACACTGAACTTAATATAAACCTCTGTACTATTTTATTACATGCATTTTATCAAAATCATGAATAAAATCCCTAAACTCTCCATTTAAATATTTAGTTACCTAATTAAAAAAAAATCTTATAGCCTAGAAATAAATAAAATCAGCAATATAAAATAGTAACAGCAGTACAGTGGCTGACACTTATTATTAAAATGAAGGTCTGGATTTTTACAGATATTGGTATAACAGTCAACATTTTGTATGACTGTAAATTTACGAAAAATATATCTTCTTTGCACAAATTTAAATGTATTTTTTCAAACATATGAGTATGTGATGTTTTTTTTAATGTGATATTAAAAAAAACATTCATTTTGAATTTTAAAAATTTTATTTAATAAACATAATGCAAAAAAAAAATCATCTCATTTTTTTATTTTTCACAGGAAACAAGTTTGGTTCACATTTTTGTTTTCTCTGTTGCAGGACAATCACATTGCTAAATTTTATTTTATATTTATTGCCTTCATAGACACACAAGAAGTCCAAGTGCAGCGAGTTGCAGTGGATTGAGGAAGGCAAGGAGATGTAGAGAGCAAAACCCAATTACGGCCAAACCAGGTTACATGTTAGGAGGAAATAACAGTAATTCTTTTTCCCTCCGACAAAATGGTGAGGATTAGGGAGAGAAAAAAATTCTTCAGAGGATCCTCTTGTTTAAGGCGGTAAAGGCAGACAGACATCAGAGCTGATAGCCAAAGACCTTTGGCATGGGATTAATCCTGCAACACCAGTCTAGAGTAGTCTGGAGTATCTCCTCCTTTTGAACTGAAATCCAGGTTTTCGCATTTTTCCAAATGTCTCCATAAAAGTCTTTAGAGCACAGTTTTGAGATTTTGTCCTATACCGGTGGTGGGTTGGCTTTCTAAACAAAACTAACAAACTAAAACAAAACTACTTCTCACAAGACCTGAAAACGCCAAGCTGCCTGGTCTTTGTAGTCCAAACAGTCTGCACTAAAGTTTAGTTTCCATGGTGAGGCAGTTTGGTCTTTGTAGTCTTTGTAATCCACACAGTCTGTGGAGGTGAAGGGCAGTGCTGCACCCCCATAGCCCTGGTGTGTGTGTGCATGCGGGTGGTGGTGAGGGTGGTGGTGCCCGCTGCTCTGCCCGAGGTGATGGGGGTGATGTGGGTGCGTGTGGTGTCCAGTCACCCCGGTTCCTGTCATGGAGCTGAGCTGAGGGTGATGTGGATGATGGCTGTGCATGGGTGCCAGGTAGGAGCTACAGTCCATGCTTCCAAAATATGAGCTAGATGCAGTGCTGGGGTAACTTTGGGCATATCCGGACGTCTGGTTGTAGGACACGGGGTAGGAAGCTACTCCGGCTGGCCCTCCTGTGCCCGTAACGCCACGCTGCATACAGGATGCACTGGTAGGAGGTGTGGGATCTGGGACTGTATGAGGAGCTGGAAGGGGTGATATGGGGGCAGGGCTCCAGATAGATGACACGGGTGTGGCTCCAGAGGCAGTGGTACTGCTCATGCCCAGTCCGCCCAGGTTAGAATTTGAAGAGGATGAGGAGGAAGATGATGACGATGAGCTGGTACTCGACACTGCTGGAGGACTGAACTGACCGCTGCTCTCAGAACCCGGACTCTCGCGTGAGGGGGAGGCTTTTTTCTTTGCAGGACGGATTTTAGTGCTGCTGCCGCTGTTGCTGCTGCTGCTGCTCTGCTGTTGCTGCCTACACTTAGCTCTCCGGTTCTTAAACCACACCTGGCCAGGGAGAGAACAGAAAGTCAGAAAACCTTATTTTTATGACAGGTTATATTTTAAAGCCCTAGGGCTTATTTCACAGTAATTACATGCAAACCGATGGAGCAAATATTATTGTAGGAGTACAAGCATAAGACCATGCATGAGATTAAAAAAAAAGAAAAGGCTATCTGAGTTTACTAATAACAAATGAAAATATTAAGGAGTCAGTTCCATGTTCAGGGTGCACCACTTCCTGATCCCTGTACCTATTACTTAAATAATTTCATAGGCTAGCAAGGTAATTGAAACCGTGCTTTCTGTTTTTCTTTTCATGCCATCATTCATAGACCTGATTTAGTATAGATTGTGCTGTGTTGTAGATCATTGAAATTGTACTGTACTGTGTTGTATGGAAGCTTAAGGTTGATGCCTGATATTTCAGATCTACTTTTTGACACTGATTTATGTTCTGTGGAGGGAAAGATCTAATCACTCTAATCAGTCAATATGATGCTAGATATGTGCCTGGACTATGATAATGAAATATGATGGCATTATAATTTGATGAAATATGATTTGCACTGGAATGTGTTGGCACTGGAAGAGTTTGACATGCGCCTTGAGCTCTCCTGGAAACCGTGCATAAATTAATTTCTCTCTCTCTCTGCCTGAGAGAGACACACACACACACACACACCCGTACCTGAACTCGAGACTCAGGCAGGTTGATCTTCAGCGCCACTTCTTCCCTCATGAAGATGTCGGGGTAACGCGTCTTGGCGAACAGAGACTCCAGGATGTCGAGCTGCGTGCGCGTAAACGTGGTCCTTTCCCGCCGCTGCTTGCGGGGATTAGCTTTAAAAAAAATTAAATTACAATCCGTTTTCAAAAAAAAAGTGCGACCTCTAAAAGTGTTTTTTTTTTTTTTTTTGCATTCTACTAATTATTTATTTATTCATTCATTTAGTTCGTTTGCTAATGCAAATATAGGATGATAAGATGTTTCTGGAAGTTTGGTGCGTGCTGAAAGATATTTAAATAATAATAATAATAATAATAATAATAATAATAATAATAATATATTTATTTATTTAGAGCAAACAAAAAGACGCACGCATATGAATAAACATTAAATCTCCGCAAATTATTATTTAATGTTTGTTTGTTTGTTTGTTTGTTTGTTTGTTTGTTTAATCATTTTTTATGTCCTGTGAAAATCGAGATCGTGTCCATTTTTGTCGGGCTTTAAGCAAACTTAAACGTTGCGTTCTCTAAATATTACTTCAAATAAATACTCAAAACATTATTCACTAAACACTCATGAACTGATAATGTTCTAGACATATGAATTCAATACCAGATTCATTTGATTATATCAGTGATACAGTGAAAATAGACAATAGGGTTTTTATCCTGGACGTTTGTGCTTTAATATCATATTCCGATTATTTTGCACACAAACAATATGGGATTATACATTTTGTGTGCATTTTAAAAGCCAAAAATATATTGGACAGTTGCCTATGCCTCTGTTATGACGCTTCGGTAAATGGCGTCATAACAGGGAGATAAGAAAAGTCTATATAAAAGTTCCTATAGTTCTACGTAAAGTTTCATCAGTAACTATCACCAGTGTTTTTTTGTTTTTTTTTTCAAATAAAAATTTTGACATTTCCAAACAGTCACACGAACATTTCCCAGAATATTATTTTGTTATTTTTAACACTCTTTTTTTGTGAGGCATAGGGATTTTATGAGGAACTCTGTAAATTTTGCCCTTATTTTGTTAAATAAAGAAAAAATATATACAATTATCAACAATGTTCCTGTACATTTTTCTGTAATTTATCTTGTTTTCCCCCGTGCCCAATATACGATTTAGTTCCTAGTCAGTCCAAGTAATGGAGATATTTTTATAGATTTTTTTATAGATATTTTATGTTTAGTATGTCTTATGCATATCTTGTACCTTATTGGACCATGAGTCCGAAATAAATTGTAATAATAATAATTATTATTATTATCATTATCATTATTATTACAATTTATTTCAGACTCATGGTCCAATAAGGTACAAGATATGCATAAGACATAGTAAACATAAAATATATAATAGGCTATATTATTATTGTTATTATTATTATTGTAATTGTACTTTACTATTGTATGGATAATAATTTAGTCAAAATTAGACTAGACTTTCAGGATTTTTTATTTTACAAAATTGAACAAAAAATACTTTTGTAATTAGGGTTCTGTGGACATTTTTCTCTGTTATTCCTTTGTTATTGGTAATGCTGAAATTCAGCCTGTGTTTGCTTTTTGTCTGTATGTGGTAAGGTGAGAGAGATGTGCGCGTACCCGGATACCCAACAGAAGGGTGCAGGAGTTCCATGGGCGCGCCCCCGAGCCCCAGGCCGTTCACGGCATACGGGGCCTGTTTGAGGTATGACATCATTCTAGCAGCTCGTGTGGGGTAACGGCGGAGTTCGCGCCGAAAAGTCCGAGTCTCCCCGTCGAGCTGACACACACCTGAGGAAGAGAACGGAGTGAGAATGAGCTAAAGAAATACTTAATCAAAACATCGAGGAATAAATATGTCGTGAAATCTGGGCACTACTACAGGCCTTACATAATAATAATAATAATAATAATAATAATAATAATAATAATAATAATAATAATAATAGCTATTACTCGGATAAAATATAAAAATATCAATATTATATTTATGTAAAATATAAAAAACAATAAAGGAAAAAACTACCGCTTCTGGATTTAAAGTGAGTTCGGATTAACGCAAATTAACAGATTGTTGTTATTTAATCATAAAGATACTTTGGTACTGAATAGTAATAAAGCTTAAGCAAAGCTTTTAAGTTTAAATAACGTTATCAGTTCTTACTGAATTGTTATTAAAAAAATTGGAGGAAATCGACGTTTTGCAGGCTTATATCCTTATTATGTTTTAAAGTTTAGCGTCAAAAATCGCGTTTATCGTGAGAAACAGATGTTCACTAATAAAGTTTCATTAATCCTTATCATTTATATTATTCGTTTTTCTTTATTGTAACTAATTACACTATCTTTATTTATTTAGCCTAATGAATATCAAGATTTTTTTTACTTCGACTTCAACAAACACGTCAGGTCAGAAATGTGTAAACCCGAACATTAATTACCCAGCTAATAAAATTACCCCGACTGCTCTAAAAGCCTCAGAAAACCCGAGCTGCCTTTTAGGTTAGGATCCATCAAAAATATAGACAACGTCTTAATCATCACATTTTACACTCCACTAATCAGTAGGACTTCACACATTAATTAGTCGTTCACACTGTCTGCACCTCCTAGAGTACAACACCAAAACTTTGATCTTTTTTTTTTTGAGGTGATCGAAACGTTTTTTTGTGAAGAAAAAAATACGGTCATTGATACTTCAGTATAATCAGCATTCGTGTTGTAGCCGAGCTATTCATATTACAAAAAGTTATTCAACGTTTTTTATTCATATATTTAAAAGTAAACATTCTTCTGCCCAAGTGCTTATATAACATTTCTATTTGTAAAATGGATATGGTTTATATTTTTAACTCGTGTTTTATGATTAAGTGTCTAAATTTGTTGTCTACGTTAACCCTCTTTTGTAAAATTCAGAATTTGCATTCCGTTGTAAAATTCCGAAATGCACACAAACACACACAGTAAAAGCAAGTTTCTAAAAATAAAATCTACACTTTTAAATATATATTGGCTTGAATTTTTTTAGGAATTCTTTAACTTAAGTTATTAATAAAGTTATAAGTCGTATAGCTTTGGGGTAAACATTAGGCTACATATAAAATATAGCCCTTGTTTTGTTTATAATAAAAAGAAAACTGGACAGTTTCTTTTTTTTATATATATATATATATATATAAGATAAATGAACTGAGATAACATAGTAATCTTTCGCCTCGAATGGAATTTGTGGTGCTGTGCTTAATGATTTGGGAGGACCTGAACTCGTTTCGCAGGTTTTGTTCTGGTAGAGTTAGTACAAATGTTTTTAAGACAAAAGTTTGGTTAAATGACATGGTGTGCTTTTCACTCCTGCGCGCATTCGTATGGATCAGCCCCATTAAGAGCACACAGATAAAGAATACACTGCGAGACGAGCTTTAACCAAATGCAAATCAGCAGCAACTGTGCAAATTACCCGTTTTAGGCATTTAGATTAGACTCAGAGGGGACTCTATTTACAGCGAGAAACCTTATCGTCTCTGTAAACGAAACAACCCCCAAAACCCAAACTCACCGAGCGGTTTTACGCATGCGTTACGAGTTGCCCAAACAATCACATATTTGTGCAATTAATTTAAAATGGGAAAATGCATATGCGCAAACAGAAATGTGTTCATGCACTATCAGATGGTTATGCGACAAAAAATATATTTTTAGGCGCAAAAATTATACACTACTCCCAAATATCGTCCTATTGAATCATAACTGTTCTATGGCAACGAGTAAGTCGTGTGTAATTTGTATCGACGACAGTAAAATGTCTCTTACCGAGCGCCTTTCCTCTTGTGTGTCCACTTTATGTAAAGAATATCCACGAGGCTGACTGCGCCAATTGGTACAACACGTTTGTTTACAGGTAAACCAAATTAGAGAAATAAAGGTGAGCCCAAACACAAAAATACCTCCTTGGTCTTTAAAAAAAGAGCATATGCTCCAATCTGCTCTCACATCCGCGCGCTGTGCTAAAGATGACTGCCAATGTTGTCGAATTGAGATTGATCACTTTTTTGGTGCGTTGTCCCGTCTATGAGTAAAAGCATACCTGCGGGACCGCCCGCCTTAACCAATCAGCAAGCTCGCAGGTCCCCACGGCCGAGAGAGCTGGCCAATCATGGCCTCTCAAACGCGTTCTCTCATTGTGACGTCACGGTGACCTGCCGCGAATCGAGCGGGTCGCTGTGCAAAAAAAAAAGAAAAAAAGGCTTAACAATCCGAATACACTTTTTATTTATTTAGACTCATTAAGCTGATGAGTTGCTGTTATCCACCTCGACACATTCAAAATATTCACTTGATATATAATGCAATCAGATGTTTAGATTATTTTAAAGGAACAAAAACTTTCCCTGTTAGGCCCCCAAAACGGCATGTTGTTAAAAACCGCTAAAAATCAACTTACAAAAACAAAAAGAAAAGAAAACGCACAAATAAAAACTATACTAGACATTTTGTGTATACTTTATAGAACGTAATTTAATAAATGCACGTAATGAAGATTGGCTTTACTGAGAAAAAGTGCTAATTATGTTTTCTATATAATTGACACTGTAAAAAAAACTAAAACAAATAAATAAAACAAAACAAAACACTGAAACATACAATCTAATTTTATTGCACATTTCAGTCTGTTTTAAAAAATGAAATCGCAAATCGAGCATTTATATTTCTTGATTTAAAAAAATAAAAATGTCTACCTTTCACAAACGTTCGTTTAATCGTGTGGTTTATTTTCATCTGAGTTATTTTAGCTATCAATCATATTTCAGTGTGTCACACAAGTGTTCATGTTACTGTAAGACTGAATTTCGGCGCCATGGAACTTACATGCTCCTGGAATTATTTTACCATTTAATTTAATCTTAATATTAAGGGAAAAGAACACATTTCACGTGGCATGTATATATTTTATTTATGGACACTAACTATGAAGTTCTTTGCGTAAATTCAGGTGAAATAAAAAAAAATCTAAAACAGACACAGGGTCAAACACACAGGGGGAAAAAAAACACATTTTTGAGTTCATATTACTTTGGGAGAAAAATCATATGTGAAGAGTGTGGAATTGATCTGGCCCGTGTATAAAGATATCTGAGAAGCATTAAGCTATTGTCCCGAGTGTGTGTTTGTGTGTAATCCTGGAGTTTCCTCAGCGCGTAAAGCCGCTAAAGCCTCGGCCTGGGATTGGCCTCCTCAAGCACCCTTTTACTTCTGCTTGTAAAATTGTCGGCACTTATTAAAACGACGATGCATAAAATCCCCCCCGGGCTAAATCCCCGAGTTTTATCGGAAAGCATGAGGATAGGTTTATCATGAAACACCCTCCTCTTGCTCTCGGTGGCTGTCAGCCAGCCGAACACCTGCGGAGACGCGCACAGGAACAAATCCATTACCACTGCCGAGTTTTCGCGTTTTAACGCGGAACATCATAGACATTACAGCAACACCAGACTGGAAAGAGTTGCACAGACGTCTGGGGGACAATAGAACAAGTGACAGACTAAAACAACTTGGACCTTTAAAAAAAATAAGCTGAGAAGAACAGCTAGGCAACTTTTTTTCCCCCAGTGCGCGGTACTTTTGGCACAGGTAAGACTCACATATTCTGTTTAACCTGAGCTGTGTTCTCTCTCTCTTTTTCAAGTTAAAATACATTTTGTGTGTTATGTCAATGCACTAAGTGAGTTATGGAAATAAAATAAAGGTTGTATATACATAGAGTCAAGAAAACAATTAAGGAATTATCCCTGTTCATTTTTGACGCATGAAATATAAAGAGCTGTAAGTGTCGAGTGCAAAATTTGTTTGCATAATTGTATATCAAAAACAAAAGTGCATGACAAAATAATCATCATGCATCACTTTCTTTGTCTTAACGAGGGTGTGTTGAATGAGATGATTTTACACACGCTATAAACAAAAAGCAAAACCGAAACGAAAATATTGCACCGAATGAAATAAATCATGAGCAGGTGAAAGCGTCAGTCTAGGAATGTATTGGTAAAGTAATGTAGTGACATTTCAATACACACACACACAGGCGCGCGCACACACGCGCGCGGCTTTAATTTCGTTTGTTTAGAGCCCCGTTTTACTTCAAATCACAACTTGCTCAAATTTACATAATGAACGACGCGCATAGGGTGTGTGCGTGTGCGCGCGCGCTTGATAGTATTGCCCTGAGTGTGTATTCGCAAAAATATGGTCTGCCACTTTAAAAACTAGTAAATAAACTGACACATCAACAACATAAAAAAGCAGTTAAGGCAGTTTAAGAGTTAACACTTCTTTTTGTTTTTGAATATTGCTGAATGATTTCCAAAGCTGGCCTAACCATTTAAAAATGCAATGAACAGCTGTAGTCATACAGTGTATATATAATATAACATACAGTATATATAGCCCTAAATAAAAAGAGGTATTAAGATATACTTTTTGGAGTGATCTACACTTTCACCTCTGCAAGTGTGGATGATTTCACCTGGACACCCTAAAGATTCCTTAGTCTTATATTTAAGTACCTAAGAACTGCTGCTGTAATCATAGCATTCATACTGAACATGCTTTGAGGACACTCAATTCTACTTGGCTTTTCAGCATACATAGTAATGATTTATAATCTCACTATCCGATGTCACCCAGACAAGGCCAGCTTCCCTCTTGGGGTCAGGTTCCTCTTCCTCATGTTGTCTTCTTCCACTGTCGCCTTTAGTTTGCTCATTAGAGATCTTAACACAACTCCTGATCCAGTTTTCTGTAAAACAGCTTTTTAACAATGTCTAATATTGGTAGTGCTATATATTTAGAAAAAGAGTAATTGAAGCCGATGAGAAAATTCAAAGGCATGCATGTAGCATTGAACAAAAGTAGTCTCCTCTCCCAAGTTTGAAAGATGTTATATGGTGCATTTTGAAAAGTGACGTAAGGTGTCTTAAAGGGAAAAGTTTTTTTTTCATGAAAAAAAAGCAATATATCAATTGTGCAAGGTTGTCAAGCATAACATTCATTCATATGTTCATAAAACTCATTCACTATCTTGTATGACTTACTCAAAACTTTAATATCTAGTTATTTAAATTGCTAGATTAAGGCTGATTAACTTGACAGAGTTTGATTAAGCAATTTAATGTTTTTTTTTTATTATTTCTTTTTTATTTCCAACACAATCTATTTCACAATCACAGTATGCCATGGAAAGAAATGGTAAGAATAGAAAATCATCAATCAAGTTTGCAAAAACAATGCAAGAATGCAAAAACAAAGGATCACAGTATTAGAATGTATACTCTGCAGGACTGCATAACTACATCTCATAGCAACATATATATCAAATACAAGTATAATGACCCTTAATAGGAACTAGATATCAAATGCTTATTGAAATATAATACAATTAACAATTAATTACAATTAATTACAATTAATTGATTAAGGTTTTGCAGAATGACAGAACACAGTTATGACCATAAAAACTAACTTTATTTCTCTATATTTCTCTATCTCTTCCTGTTTGCTTTACATCTGAAATGCTGGGCTCCCAGAACTTCTTTGATGGGCCAAATTTGTGGAAATGCCTTGGAATTGAGGTCAGGACTGTATGGGGATGTGGCAATAACTCTCAGCCAAGTTCCTGTAATTTGCAAGTGGTGTTGGTGAATTATTGTGTCTACAGTTCCCTCAGACAGATGCATTGCTTCCACAATTGACGACTAGTTATCTGTCCATTTTCTAGGATCAGGCGTTCCACTAGCTGAATGTTCACAGGAACGACTGCAGTGGGTTTTGAGCCACCTTGCCCAGGATCATCATTGACGGACTTATGGTCTTCTTTAACACTTTGCAAGAAAGTTCATTTTAAGTCTCGGTCTGACTTGAACACTTCCCTGTATTATGCTTTCCCCAATTATTATGGTAATAGTATTCAGACAATTGCTCATCACCATAATTTGAGCTCTTGATGTAATCTTTAACAAATTATTGTGATTATGTTTATAATCGGATTTAAATTTTGCAAAAGAATATACCCGTCCCCCGTGCTAGGTAGCACAGCTCATTCCTCCTGTCATGTAC
>JAOVVA010000028.1:13738596-13750718 GCA_028565275.1 Leiocassis micropogon | reverse complement strand
AGATAGATAGATAGATAGATAGATGGATAGATAGATAGATAGATAGATAGATAGATAGATAGATAGATAGATAGATGAGAGTTTACTTCTGAAGAGTTTGTTAGCAAATTGTGTAGTGCTAGTCATGGACTTGAAGAATAATGTTTTCGATGAGAGATGTTTTCAGGCAAACCATGGTAAAGAAAACAGTTTGAGACAACAAATTTTAGTTTTCATATTCAAACATGATAGTAATTAGATTTCATCACTTGTTTACCTTTTACTTCTTAATACTCAAGGACATTTAACTCTAGCAAATATTTACCTCAGAAATTAGGACATCTTTTAGCCTCCATTTTTAATGAGCAGGATTAAGCACATTATTTACTTTATATTATTACTTAAGTGCATTTTCCCCCAGTAATTTAGACCCTCTTCTGTGTACAACAGACCAGACACAAGCTCTGATGGACATGTGTAGTCTATACAGAAAAATGTTTGACAGACTTTATTTCATTATGTCTATGAACATGACGATTTATACTTTATTGTTACCTCAGGGACATTTTTATCCCAGGCTAAACATCCTGTGGCCGAATTAGAGAATGATGCAGATGTTGTGTCCATTCTGAAAGGAAATCAGCTTTGGGTTTTTAAGTGTCCTGTTCAGAATTTATTTCACATTTTGCAGAATGCACATGCCTTTTCAATAAGAGTTATGAACACATTTATTCAAGCAAGTAAGAATTACTGAGAAAACCAAAAAAGATGTTGCTAAGAAGAGGAACATCTTGTTGTGCTCCTGCACCTTATGTTCTAATCACCTCCTTGCTTATCAGCTAATTAACTGCAGCAATGCTAAATATATAACCATATGATGATTTTTTTACTATACAGTATAGATTTATAGAATCTATTACAGTATAGTATATTATAGAATACAGTTTAATAATATTTATGATTAAAAAAAGGGTTAACAAAAATTATGACCCTTGAAACCATATTTTACATTGAAATACAGTGTGTCCCAAAAAATTTGACATAATTTTGTAGTCTAACAACATAGCCATGATCTCAAATTTGAATGAGATGTGTAAAAACTAACTTAGTTTTAGGTTTACTTTTTTTTTAAAAACTTTTTCTTTCAGTGATAATGGCAATGTGCTGTTGAAATGGCCACTACGTTCACCTGACTTGGCAGGAGCTGGACTACCATGTCATGTCACAGGTGGTGCACATATTGAACATTTGTGAAGCTTTGTGAAATTGGATATAAAATCTATATCCATTTGAATATGTTGTTGAAATTTTAATAAATAAATATTTAATTTTTCAACATGGAGCCTATTTAATTGCGTTTGCCTAGGACATGTAGTTACTCAGATCTTCATATTTCAAATGATGTTAATTGACATTCTTTAAGCTTGGGATGGACTTCATTAAACATAATATTATAATACTAAAATTATTCCTCATTACTTCACATTATTCTACTGAAAAGCTGTAAAAAAAACCCTCCTTAACCTGTTTTACATTTACATAATATTTGATGTAGTGTTTTCTCATGCCATAGCAGCTGTAGTCAGTGTTATAGATCAGTGTTTGATGCTTGATTACAGATATACAGTATGTGAAGCGAGTTTCAGTTTCAGTTATACTCTTCCGGATGTCTGATCCAGTGATCCAGATATCCTGCAGGTATTGAGAACAATCATTACATGCAAATTCAATGCTTTTTCCCCCCTCTCACTTTGCACACTCTGACATCTGTAACATTCATAGGTAAACATGGATAGTGCACCTTAGACTTTAAAATGTACACTCCATGAAGTTTTGGTGATACCAACCCAGTGACAAAAAAGGTACAGTTTAGTAGAATTTACCCTGAGAGTGAATAATCTGGTTGCTTTGTAACGAGCCTGAGGACCATTGTCCCTCCTCCCTGTTTTCCTGCTGACCTGCGCTTACATTGCACTTAATGTTTCACACATGAGAATGCGTACCTCATCACGATGCAACGTTTTGTGTGCCTGCGCATAGCACGATGTTCATAATTTTATCTACCTTCTGGCTTATTTGGATTCAATCCAGGCATGGTGAGACAGCCCTCTTGTGTGATTTATGGATTTATTACATAACAAGTTTCAGTACCTTGTTTTACTCATTTACAATGTAATTAATGTCACATAATGCCAGACTCGCCCAAACCTCTCAGATAATGCATTTTTTTGTCTTTTTTTTCAACTTTCTTCTGAGTCTTACTCCTCTTTTGAATGCTCTTCTTTAGTGTCTATGTAAATGAGCTATGGCTGAGCCATGCCCCCCCATAGAACATTAGAGCCGAGCAAAGCTCTAATGGGGAGGGACACTTATATGAAGTCACATTACGAGGGAAATCTAATTGGCATGTTTAAGCCCAGGCCGATACAAAAATGGAAAAAAGAACAAAAATCTGGAAGTTTATTTTTTTTTCTTATTTATTCATGTATTTTTGTATATACACACACTAGAGACCCCTTTGAACGTCTAAAATGATTAAAAAGTGAATTTATATCCTCACTATATTTATTGAAATTACAACATGAACACACAAGTGCATCATACTTTTCTGTAAGCTCCAGCTTTGGGGGCCAAAAACTCTTAGTGGCCCCTAATCTGAATGTGATTGTGTAAGACAGTGAAGTTTGAGAGAAATTAAATTTTGATAATTTTTCCAGGACTATAATAATTTCTTGTCAAAGAAAGAATAAAAAAATTTGAAATTTGAAAATAGAAGATTTCCTCATACTGTCCATTTTTCATTTCAAATCACTTGGACACACACCTTGTCATTATCACCACATCTAACCCCATACCAATGAACTTGAAGAATACTTGAAGTATGTGACCCACCTTACCGCTCTCTAGTTGCAACCATAGACGGTATGCCAAATCCTCCATGGTGTCATGCATAGGTTTTCTGAAGAGAGGTTTTGAAGCTCAGTTGTAGGAGCTGACTCCACCTAAAACACTGGTTAATCCATAAATTGTCATATTGGGAGGTGCGAATAGAGCATGGCTGTTAGTTGAAACACTACTTCTTAGCTAAAGTCAGACAGCACACCTGCAATGGATTCAAATCGCCACACATCCTAATCATGCATAATTCTATGGCTTAATGTAAATCTAAATGATAGGTTACATAAAAATTCACCCCCTGTTTAATTGTCATGAATGGAAAATCCAGCTATAAAGACCAAAATGTTTTTCGTATCAGGCTGTAAACATGTTTATTTCTGTTGTAAAGTTGGACATTTCAACATGGGGCTCTATGGGGACTGAACCACTTTTAAAGCCTAGTGGTCATTCAAGGAACTGCATGTTTTAGCACTTCTGCACTGAGCTCTATCTTTCTAAAAATGTTTTCAGAAACCAGAGGTTGATCCTTGGTTACAACAGGAGCACTATTGAGACACACATTTAAGTGTCTCAATACCCAGGGCTATATATAAACAAGATATCAAACCATCATAGCTGCATGTTTTTTTTGAAGTTCTACAAACGACAGAAACTTTTGGATTTCTATTTGAGATTCAGATAAACCCTGGATTCAAGACTTGAAAACATTGTGCTTCTTGAATCGTATTCGAAAAACAGTGAACATTTGTACATTGTGGTGACTTTGATTGTCTGTAGACACCTTAAGGATAAACTCAACACCCATGTGTTCAGATGTGTTAAGATCTCATAAATCACTTTAGATGTACCACATTCAGTCTGATAAAAGCAACATCAACACTCCTATTGGTTCATACACTTTGGTTCACCAGAAACACAATTTTAATAATCCAATCCTAAATTATCTTAAGACTAAAAGATTGAATTCAACCGTGCAGTAGTGAATACTTTATGATCACATAGTGTGTTTCATTCGAATCACACACAGAAGGAGTGAATTTAACACTGTTTTTATTCAACACTGTAAACACTGTAAGGACAGAATCAGGAGAAATGGGGCAAGAGAAAGGTGAGGAACAGGTTATGTGTGTGTGTGTTTGTGGGTGTGTGTGCATGGTAGGGCAGTAAACGAGAGGGGAGTACATGGCTGTCAATCACAGAGCCGCGTCCCGCCTCCCTCATTAAGAGGGTAAATACAAGGGAGGGGATGAAAGACTCTGCGGCGCAAATACGACTCAGGAGGAGAAACCAGATACACACACACACACACACACACACACACACACACACACACACACACAGAGTAATATAGGTTTACCTTCATACTCAGATCTCACCTTCAAGGAAACCTGTCCTGGTGGGACAAAACCACCCTCCATCTCTTTCGCTCTCTCTCTCCCTCCATGGCATTAGCTCTTGGGGAGTCAGGTTAAAACTTGCATCTCTCTCTCTCTCGCTCTCTCTCTCTCTCTCTCTCTCTCTCAGTGTTTCACTGGTTACCATGTCAGCCTCGCACAGCCGCAGAAGAATGCGCAGGTTCAGATCTCTCTGACCCGCCCTCGGAAAGCTCCGAAAGAGAGAGAAAGGGAAGAAAGAGAGAGGGATTAAGACTGAGAGGGAGAGTGTGTGAGAGAAAGAAAACTGATTTACAAATGTGACTGTTGTCAGGGTCTCTCTCACAATCTCGCTTCCAGTGGAAGAGCAGGAGAAAGAGAGAGAAAGAGGGAGAGAAAGAGAGAGAAAGAGGGAGAGAGAGAGAGAGAGAGATTACACCATCTTGGCTGGCTTGATATCAATCCAGGAGGTGAAACGATAGATGGGAAATGTGCTCCTGATTTCTAACAGAGGAGTGTGTGTGTGTGTGTGTGTGTGTGTGTGTATGTGTGAGTGTGCGTGTGTGTGTGTGTGTGTGTGTGTGTGTGTGTGTGTCCATGCACACTCAGTCATTCAACAGAGCTGAAATCCATTTCTCCTTTAGCCAGGCCTGCAATTGCTCTCTCCTTATCTGCACCAGCAGCGGCTCTGCAGTCGGTGCCGTGTCCAGATACGTCCAGTTCGAGCGAGACAGAATTACCAGGGAAGTGTAGGATTTCGCACACACTCACACACACACACACACACACACACACACACATAAGCATTATGATACATCACTATAATGATGAGTACAGGCTAGTCAGGCTAATCAACACCTTTCTAACTTTTTCTTACGGTGGTATGTTTGAGATAATCGTGCTGCAATAATCCAGCCATTTAGCTAATTTCCTCTTTCCAAATACAACCAAACAACAACAACAACAACAACAGCAACTTTTGTCATCATTGCTAGCTACTTTCCCAGCTAACGGTTTTTGATTAGCAGAATGGTTTCAAGGCTCTTCCTAGCCAACTTAGAAGATTTCTACATTTTCTAACATTTTAAAGGATATTAAGCCTTAATATTACAGAAATAATATTCCTGAAATTTTCTAGAAACATGATGTTTTTTTTTTCATTATGTGAATATTTGTGGTAATCTTTCCTACAGCTATACTGTATGTTGCAGCAATGTTGGAGTAGCATATGAAAATGTCATATTAAATCATAAGAAATTGTGACACATTGAAATCTTTAGAAAGATAGTTTGCTAGAAATGTAATGTTTGAAATGTTGATAATTTTTTTTTTGCTAAACCTAATTTCATTGTTTGCTGATTTCTACCCCCAGCCCCAAAAGAAAAAATGTTGTTTTTTTCTACATTTTCTACATTTTCCAAAATTTTTTAAGAATATTATGCCTTATTATTACAGAATTAACATTCCTGAAATGTTATAGAAAAATGATGTTTTAAAACTTCTTTTTTTCATTATAAGTATATTTGTGTTAATCTTACTTACAGCTACACTGTATGTTGTAGCATATTTCTGTAAATGTCATATTAAATCATAAGAAAAAATTACACATTTAAATTTTTGGAAATCTAAATTTCTAGAAATATACTGTTTTGGAAATGTTCTGGAAATGCTAACCTTAGTTAAAATGTTAGCTTATTTTAACCGCCCATCAAAAAAAAAAAACTTTTTAATTGTTAATTTTTTTGATACTTGTTTTTTCATGATGTGTAACAGAAAACACATCTGTTACACATCATGAATAAATCTTCATGATTTATGAATAATTTTTTATTTTCTTAAGATTAAACATAATTGTTTTTTTATCTTGATTTTCTTTTTAAAAAAACAAAAACATGTCTTACTATAAATGTCTTACATCAGAAATTTATACATGTGAACCTAGTCTGTGCTTTATTATTGTAATTGATAAATTATAAAAAAGGAAAACTAAGTCTTGGACATAATGACGAAAGACATGACATTAAAGACAAAGACATTAAAGGTAAGATGTAAAAAGGTTCACGAAAACACCAGAGTAAAAGTAGACAAATTAATCATGTGATGACACAAAACAGGCGAACACAATCAGGCAACAACGCTATAACAGGACTAACTACATACTGTACAAGTTAACTAATAAATCTTCAAATAGTTTTACAATGTAACTTTAACAAAGGGAAATGAACACCTACACAAATACTTACACATGAAGCATCTTGCCATAAGAAACCAGTTTGAGTCTTAGAAACTTTTTCTGACAGTCATCACTGTACAGAGTGAAATTGACATTGATGTGGATACAATGACATCACCATGACACCATGTACTGTAGGTCTCTATATGTATGTCACAGTCAAGTCAGCTACATTTAGTACAATGACGATTTGCAATATTTTCATCATTTAAAAGACTAATTATCGTTTGTTGTTTTTCTGTTTGCTTATTTTCCTTTTTCTATTCATCTGAAATCAGAGACATCTTTGGCTTCCCAGTCGCTTACTTTAAACAGACACACAAATCAAACTGACCTGAAGATTCTCTTTATGGGATTGCGTATTGATTTTAAAGCCATAAAAAGCCTTATCTCATAGAGAGTTATCAGGCCCAAGCCTGAAGACCCCGTGCCTATCTCGATTTCCTAAATTCAATGCCTTCTATCAAAGGTCTTTATTGTTAGTGTAGCAATTTCAAAATCACCACAGCTAACCCCTGTAGTAAAGTCATTATCCTTGGATTTCTAAACAGCCTTTAATTTTCTTCTAAATGTTATCAGTTAAAAAAAAAAGAAAAAAAAGAGCCTTTAATCCCGACCAGATTAACTGATATCAAATCAGCAGATTACGATCTGATTGACTCATTACAATATGAAAACACACATATAGAATAAACAGGCGTTAGATTCCTAAATCTGTGCTAATTACGGTTTATTGATTACAAAAAGCGCTGTCTTTATCAGGAGCTCAGCGGAATCGCCACGGCAACCGGTGTGCCGCCTAGGCGGGTCACAATCAATCAGTCGGAATTAGGGTTTTGAAAAGCTTACGTGACATATGGACATAGCCATTGAGCCAGAAAGGCACGGAGGGACCGAGGGTCACATAATGACTGATTGGAAACCCTTTACGGGAGCAATCTGCTCCATTTACACCTGAATTCTCTCAGCAGGTTATTGTCTGTCTAATGTATGACGCCATAGATAACACGTTCTGGCATGTGTTTTTTTTTTTCAAGGAACTCAGAGCTGCATCTAAATGTGAAATCTTATTTTTTTGTCTGTTTCAGGTGTCCCCAGGATCCACTGTCGAAATCCAGAGCTGATATCCAATTACATGGACATGATTGTCATGCAAAATGATTTTAAACCTAAAAATGTCCTGAAACAGGACTCAACAGAAGCTAGCAAGCTTGAGCTAGTAAACAAGGAAATGTTTGAATATGGATTGTTCTAGCTACAGAAATTTTCTATATAAATATTTTCAAGATAATTTACATCATTTACATTGTGTGAACAAACTGGACCCAAACATGCCTCTAGAGCAAGCGGATTACTGTCAGCTCCATGGTTATTGCTAGCTAGCTAACTTTCGTGTTAGGCATTGTTGGATTAAATATTAGCTGAATGTATTATCCAGATTTAAATTTTAACATACTTTGTAGTAAAAACACACACACTGAAAGCTAGTTTATACTAAGTTATGGCTCTTGCTATGTTTGCTAATTTAGCTAAACTTGTATAAAGTTCCATACTAAGTATTCTGTCCCAACTTAAAAAAGATGTTCACAGTTTGTGTTCCTTTTTTTCCTGCTTTATTAAAATTGTGCTGTTAAGTAAAATCTCACAGCTGTGCCATGCCTTGTCTGCTTCATATCTAATCATCTAAATAATTAAAACAAAGGATTTGTATGTACATTGGTCAGAACTCGCTCTTTCAATGATATCATTACCTTTCATTTCTGGTAGGACCCGAAACCAGTCTCAGAAAAATGTCTGTCTGTATATCTGTCTGTCTGTCTGTCCAGCCAGATTTTGTCACAGCATCACCAAAGCTGTCTGGACAGAATTTAATTAAACTTTTGCCAGTCCTTCTGTATTTGCCTGACGTTAAACCTGCGCTATAGATGAAATCAAAATATTGGGTAGAAGTTATGAGCAGTTTTGTCCCAGATTATGGGACTAGCGTTTTTTTTTTTTGTTTGTTTGTTTTTACTGGCCGGCCATGGCTATACCCGTCACTCAACAGAGACAATCAACGCCATAGTTTACCGTGTATACACCGAGTATGCGGAAGACACAGAAACGGCCGTCCGTACAAAATCCTCAGTAAACACACACAACAGCACAACTTATCATGGCTTACTTCAAAACAAATGGTACATACACTATGAAAACTGAACCTTGTGCCATAAATTAAATCACAATGTTGAGTAGAAGGAAAGCTAAGAGCAGTTATGTGCCAGATGCTGAACAGGTTATTTTTTAGATGTAACCTTTTCAACGATGGGTACTTACGCTAGTTGCCTATAAAGTAAGCATCATTTTCCTGATGTACTTTGATAAGTCATTCTTGGTATTTTGATTGGACGAAGATAATTTAAGTATTTTAACTGATTTTGGTCTTAAGTAAATAAGACCTTAAGTAAGTGAATCGGAAGTTGTCCACAGGAAGGTGATGTCAGACAGGAAGAAGAAAATACAAGACCAAACAAGATTGTGTAATGAGAAATGGCTTAGGAAGGAAAAAGAGAAACTCAGAACAACTCAGATAATTTAATGAGTCTGCAAAAAAAATGCAAGTCTTTGCAAAGAACAAGTGTAAACGAGGTCTAAAACAAACATCATTACTATTATTTCAGCAAGTCACAGATCATATAACTCAAATAACTCATTCAACCTTAACAGACAGGCGTTAACAGAAAATGGAATAAAAACTGTGAGAGAAATAAACCCCCTTGCCTTAAGGACCAATCGTTTCTCCTTTTTTTTTTCCCAGATCAAGCCCTATCGACTAAGGAAATCTCCACTGCTTTTGTTCGCGCCTCTTTTTCTGACAGCGTTCAGGAGCCGTGCCAAGCGTGAACCAAATGCACAAATATAATATGTTTGCTATCGGCGAGGCCATGCCACCGGCAATAAAGAACAACCGCAGACTTATTGTGCCAGTTAAAGCTAGGATTACGCAGCTTGTGTAAGCTTGGATTTGACCCCAGATGGCTACACGTGGATACCAAACAACACATGCATATAAATTCTGTATGCTAGATACAAACTTGTTGGGACATACCCAAGTCCTCTTAGAGTTGTAGCAAAATCATGCTAATCCTAGCCGTGAGAAATGAAAACAAAAAAAATCCAAAAAGTGGAAGTTCAACTATCACAAGCTCAAGTGCTTGTTGATTTTACTACATAACACTCTTTGATAGGATCTCTTAGCGGATATTTAGATGTTGATTGCATGGATACACCTCATGTGTTTCCTGTATTCAGTAAGCTACAAATCTGTAGCTGGTGCATTAAATGAACTTCACTACGGTATATTATGATTTGCATGCATGCTAACTCACACTGTTCTTGATATAAAATCTTGATAATTGGATTAACACTCACCATTGAAATTTTTAACACTTATTACTTTTCACAAAACACAGCATTTTGAATTTAAAAATAAAATAAAATAAAATGATTGAATGTGTTCTCAGTTATATACAGTGTGATAGTTCAATACCCAATTGTTTTGCACTATATTGTGATATGTACACAGCTACACAATATATTGCACTAAACACTACATTAAGACATGTTATTCATTATAGTACATTATATTACACTGTACATTACACAATACCGTATAGTGCACTATAGACTATAATTACATTGTACTCTGTTATTCAATACATTATATAATATGTAGCACTACATAATACTGTTAACTACATTAATTTATACACAACATATTTATATCGTAAAATATTACACAATGCACTATAATATACTATATTATATTATTCTGTATATTATATGTATATGTTACACTATATTACATATACCCTTCAAAACAAAGACTATACACTAGTTCAGGCTGTACATTCACTTACCTTATACACTTGCACACAAGTATATTGTAATATTAAACACTGTATTACACTGCACCCTACACAATATAATGCACTGTACACTAAATCACAATAAACATTTTAGTACATTTATATACATTGCAAAATATAACATTATGTATTATTCCACACCCTACACAATATAATGCAATATACACATACTTGTACATTAATTTACTATATACACTGAACCACACTGGACATTACTTTATCCTCTACACATCTATTTTGTAAAATATTTCATTTGGCAGATGTTTTCATCATCATTTAAAAGATCCTTATATATAATTAGTTTTCATTGTTAAATATATCTTTACTCTGGTTCACTAGGTTGCTAACCAGAAATACCACCAGTCAAACACTAGAAGAAGAAGTTATGAGCAGTTTTGTGCCAGATTTTTGGCTCCTTTTGGATATCAGTCCTCCGTGTTTGATCAGAAGTTAAGTCTTCTTTTTTCCAATAAGCGTCTCACTGTAACAAGCAGTGTTGATTGTTGAACCTTTTTCTACTTTTCAACTACTGATAATGTTCCAATACTTATGGCCTTTGAGAGTCCCAGAAAGTTTCTGTTCCAGACTCGTGGTGATGAATCTGTGTCTCGTCACCAGTAAATGACTCTTTTTAAGAAACTTTCACCTTCCTGAGAGTATTGATCTAAATTTTGTTTGCAGATATCCAAACACCACAAAAATTCACCAATCACTGCACGCTGTTCTTCTTTTGTACAAATCACACGTCCATTTTTGTTCGCACCGCAGGTACAAATGAAATGATGTAAAACGTTCACACCTGAACAGCAGTGCCTGGGGAGAGACTAGCCTTGAATGGAAAGCGCTGATAAGTGCGGATCATTTCGACTCACCCTTGTAATATATAACCATGTTTGTAGTAGTAGGCTGTGTTGTGTATCACACTGTACCTTACGTAAAATTACACAGTAGATAATGGGGCTTTAATCTTATCCAGGGTGGTTGCAGGTTTTCACGGCAGCCAATCAGGAACCACACCTGATCCTGCCTGTTTAATCAGTTGATCTTTAGTTAAGTATTAGGTGTGGTTGTAATTGGGCAGGAATGAAGCCTTAAGCCACACTAGGGCTTTGGGAGTGAGGCTGAGGACCCTGTTACAGAATACACGATATATGTGTAGTACACTGTATATTACGTAATATATTACAGGATATTAATATGTAATTATATTTATAAATTTTTATTGGTTTACAAGGAAAACAACAATTTTGGCATGAATTAAGAAAACAAACATTATCATTATATAGATGTGTTCTTGTAAACATTAATTAACTAATTAATAATAATTACGTAATAACATGGAGACGCACGGCCTTCAAACCGTGGTTCAAAACCCAATATTCCTCTCTTGCCAGACTAACTCATCTTCTCTTGTTGTTGTAATCGCTCTACGACACTACATCCATTTATCACGTCATAAATGCCAGAGTAATTGGTCTGTATACATTTTTCTCCTTTGTTAATCCTCCCTGAGTGTTCGGCATTCTCTTTACAAATAAAACTTATTATTAATATACGATTAAACCCACTCAGCGCACTCTCTTCTTTGTGCACTGGAGGAAATATTAAAGGATACAACTTCCTTTTTAATCCGCCAAGCCTCCAAAAGCCCCTTAAAACCCTACGAATCCCCCCACATCAAACCCCCCCCCCACCCCCCACCCCCCGCCATCGCCCTTTCCTTCATCCACC
>JAOVVA010000028.1:13712156-13729975 GCA_028565275.1 Leiocassis micropogon | reverse complement strand
CTGGTATAAAGTGTTAGGAATATTTAAGGTTAATAAATTATTATTAGGTTTAATATGTGATGAATGACACTCTAGTTATGTCCATTGTGCTTCTACACTAGTGCCGGAATGTTCTCAGGAAAAAGAGGTATATGAGTCCTAAGTACCATTAATACTGTACATCCATCAGAGCATGAATTATCCATGTATACTATAGAAATCTGCAGAAACAAAGAAGGGGAAGTTTTATAGACATCCAGCAGCAAACCAGGAAGTATTTCCGTATAAGGAATGAGGAAGGACTCACAGAAACAAAGAGAAAAGGCAACGTAAGGTAAAGAAAAATATCAGAAAACAATAAAAAGGATGTATTATCAGTACAAATAGGTACACGTTTATAATGAGAGTAGGTTAAAATGAGAAACAATCATAAGTCAAGCATTTTTATGGAGTTAAGGTTTGTTACGAAGTTTAATTACAATGCAACTGCTTAAAATAAACCAAATAATATGTCAAGTACTATGTAATTTTAATAAACAAGAGTAGATTTGTCTGTTTGGGGGTTTTTTTAAGCAAAGATATAAGAAAAGCTCTGAGCTTTATAACCGTAGTTCTGCTACACTTGCCGATTCTGATGCTATTTCATGCTAAACCACTTGAAAACATCTAATAGCTAGTCAATTTTCACTTAAGGATTACCTAAAATTTCACAAAGATTACCTAAAAAAGGAAGGAAAAAGGCACTACCACAACATGTGGAGAAGAGTTCCAGAGCTTGGCTTGAGGGCGAGCGGGAGCCTGGCTAATCACACAGCAATGATAACAACCTACTGTCGTTAGCATCAGAATAGAGTCGCTTACATAGCTAGCATTCAGATGCACAGTCAGGCTCAGAATGTTGTGCAGTTGTGTCATGCTAACACATCCAATCTTGTGTTATGAGTTTTAAAAAATGGAAAGAATTTAAACTTAGCAAGAAACTGAATGTTGCTAGTTAGCATGGTGTGAGTCAGTCAGCATGTCAGTCAGCATAACTCTATGTTAAAAGACATGCCCTAGCTTTTAGCCATCATTAGCAGTGTTTGGATGAATTATCCTTTAACAATACTGTAATGTCCCTGTTTCCCTCAGGACGTCCTCTGAGGTAGGCTCGTTGCTTTATCTGATTTAGAGAGACAGAAAAGATTGAGCGAGACAGAGTAAGGAAAGCCAGGAGGGCAGGAGGAAGGAAAAGTACCATTAATTACGCTATCTCGTAAAATGGTGTGAATTGGTATCAATACACAGATTTGAGGGCTACCAATTCTTCAGGTGTTGGATTAGCATATCAAGGTATTAATCACAGATTAAACTTAGTCTTGGAATAAATCTTATGTTCAGGACTGTTTTGCTAAATATTTGGCTCAAGGCAGGACATATTTAGGATTCCTTGGGCAGTTCAAACTGGAAAAAAAACAGCTCATCAGATTGTACTTTGTGTGTGTGGATTTATTGAGTTAGCTAAGCTAACTACTTTCATTTGAGAATGTTATGTAACATTAGTTAGTCACATTTGTTTTTGGGATATTCTCTAATTTTTGCTAGCTAGCGTGTTTCGAAATGTTTTGTAATGTTTAAAAGAAGTATTGTAAAACCTTAGATAGTGATTTGGTGCTACTGGCATGGAGTTATTGAAAAGATCATAAACGTCATTTCAGGTTGTGAAGTTGTGACAAAGTTGTGTTATTATTCAGACACCTGTAGTGGTTGGAAATTTTTTAGGAAATGTAGGACTATTACAGTACCATAATCAGACTAGCTAAATAACGAGCACATTCTGCAGAGTCTATAACTAAAAAATCAACTTTATGAATAACTTTCTACTAAATTAAATAACCATAAAAACCTGTAATACTCTTACATTATGATATTGGTTTTGTTTTTATCTAAAATTAGATAATTAGCTATGTTTTGGAATATTCTGTAGCATTAGCTAGCTAGATTTTTCTGTCATAGCTAGCTTTTATGGACATGTTACTTAAAATGTAGCTAGCTTGTGTTGTATAAGAACACTTTCTAACATTGATTTGCTAGGTTAAAAAAATAATAATTCCCTAATAGTATTCTGTTAGGAAATATTCCTTTGTACATGTACTATTTTTTCTTTTACCTAAAACTCAAAACTATAAACTTGAGATCTATATCTTGAGAGGAAACTTTAAAGGACGCTTCAAAAATTCCAGAGAAATTAAAGTTTCAAAGTTTGATAAGACATAATTGCTAAATCCCTGCTAGTTTTATTTACACCTACATATTTACTGCTAGTCAGATGAAATATTATGGGATGCTAGGCTTATTGGTGCTAATTGGGATCTTCTGCTTATCTAAGATACTGTGTTCTGTTTTGAAATAAACCACTTTATGAAGCTAAGTGATCATTCAGGTGTTTGTTTGGGGCTTTTGCTAGAAGTGCCGCGTCATCAGAGCATAAGGTTTTAAACAAATGCACAGCCGTCCCCCGCCCTTTAAAAAAAGACCAACACCCCAAAAAATACCTTCTGCCGTCCCCCACACTCTTACCACCTGCTCTTTTAGTTCACGCACGCACACACACACACACACACACACACACACAGACACACACTGCATTCTTTATCTCCAGATTTCCAGACAATGCCCAAGGGATACTGATGCCTAATCCTCCTGATCCCTCTCTCTCTCTCTCTCTTCTCACACACACACACACATATATACATATACAAACACGTACACACACACGCACACACTGTCCCACTCATGTCCCTCACTAACACCAAGTCGTTATCGCTCAAATATTGGTAAAATAAAGGTGTATTAGTTACACAAAACATCTAGTACATAAAAAAAGATTATATATTATAACATATGCCCAGACAGGAAAAAGAAAAATCTTAAACGGGAAGTAGAGCCATTATGTCATGTTGGTTCATATGCTTTCATTTATGTAGACAGACACTATATTTGGCTGCAAGTAAGAGTTCATCCTGTATATAATGCATAAAATGCACCATTTATGCCCATGTTAAACAATAAGCTGTTAAATAATTAAACAGGCCCAAAGTTAATACTAAAGTAATGCCATAAGTCTCTGCTTCCTCTACACCCACGACATCTTTTTCCTGGGATTGAAGGATTTGCGCATTACGCTCTTAACTCGTTTGTTTCGAGGGCTAACTCCTGAAAGATTATACGAGTTATCCCATTTGAGTTAGTTAAAAACCGCCATTCTTGTGTGTTGTGTGTGTGTAAGCTTAAGCGTAGAGCGGGTCAATGAGACCAGGCCGCTGCTTACAAGACCAAGCCCACAGCGAAGCTTGGATGTGTTATTGTAATGAACCATAAGCTCCTTTGGCTGTACGCTCCCTAAAGAACTTGGCCGATAATATACTTAAGGCAGGACGGGCAGAGATGTTGAACATGCCGCTCACGTAGCAAAGGCTTAAAGTCTCGAGGTCTGAAACCACACGGACTAACAATGAGAGCAGACGACCGTTTGCGTTCCTAGCATATGTCATTTTGCCCTTGATAATGTCCTTAGGTTTAGCAACACTTGCTCCGTTTACAGCCGAAAGACTTTATCACTTAACAGAAATGCATGAGATGTAATGTATCGTGCTAAACTGCATTCAGTGTTACTTTGTGTTGTAAGTAAGTGTTTTATTCAGGTCAGGGATGTTGCGGGTTCAGATCAAGGAGGGAATACACCCAGGACAGGAAAGGCAACATGCAAACTTACTCTTAATAATAATTTAGCATAGATGATTCACCTACTGGTATGTTTTTTGTTAGGTGGGTAGAAACCACAGAACACAGAGGAAGGCCACACAGACATTGGAAGAATGTATTCAGAAATCCCAGAGCTCAGGATCTCAGGAAAGTATCCAGGACAACTTTATTTCAAAGATCTGAAATTAGTCTAAAAAGTTGTGGGGAAACAAGTGTTGAGAGATTTCATCATGGTGCACATGCAGATACTGTTTAGTCATAATCCGTATTTTCCTTTCCCTTTCTCCTCTCAATCTTTGATGCATAGAGATCTTAGATATTAGACACAATATCAGTAATTGTACTTTTCTACTGATTGCTGCAATGGATAAGATATTTGCTAATATCTGATATTTGCTTTTAAGCTAAATCTTGGTGGACTATTTTTAATAACCCATAAACCTGTTACAAAACTAGTTTATTTGGTATGAAGAAAAAGATAATGGCAAGGAGATCTGGCACAGTGAACCCTGAGACCCAAGTTCATTTTAATTCAGTTAACAATGGTCATTGTCGCAAAGCAGCTATGAGGCCAAACAAAAAAATGCATACTCACCATGACATGAAAAATATATGCATTTATTCTGACGGTCTCATGATAACATCAGCAAGGGTGTGACAACTAACTATTTGCTGTCATAATTCAATTCACATTTTAAAAAGGGCGTAGATAACAACTGTTGACGTGTATATACATATTCTGGGTCCCTCTGTAAATATGTGTGTACTATATATGGATATAAATTAGACAAAAAGGTAAGGTGGAGTGACGGTGGTGATGGTGGCAAGGAAAAACTACCTGAGAAATCTTGAGAAGGAAGAAACCCATCCTCATTCAGGTGATATCCAAACGTGCTGATAATGAGGACATCATTTTTTTCCATAGTACATTCTCTATATATCCTTATACGATCCTCATAATTCTTTTGCCAAATCCTTCCTGTTTGAAGACTTTGATTAAGTTCACAGTCAACAGGTGCTAATAAAGAGTAACAGTGAAGAGAAAATGCAATATACACAACTGCAGAGTCTGGGGCTCAGCAGTTTAAAGTATTTTTTAATGATCCAGATTGTTCCAGGAACCTATTTTAGACGTGGGGTACGTTTAGATTGAGTCATGATACGTGCTCTGTATTTGCCATACAAGTGAGACTGGACAGAACATCAATTGACATATAATGCCAGAGTTTTCTTGCAGAGTATGCACACCTGCATCCCTTACTGTGCCAATGAGCCATATCAAGATCTTGTCCTCGGTATGAAAGGGGAGAAGCATTAGACCAATTTCCAGGCATATTTACTGTGTGTTCAAGTTTGCTTAAGAGTCCAGCAAAAAAAATCTTTTTTTTGGAGTCAGACTGGCAGCTTGGGAATGAGGTCACATTTTTTAAAGCTTTTAAAGCCGAATGTAAACATAAACTGTGTAATGACACGTTTGTAATTGCAATGAAGTCCCTCATTTCCTCGACTGATGTCAGCTTTCCTTCTTTTGGAAACATCCTGGGCACAATGACGAGGGCTTCCGATTAAAACAGGGAATTTGAAATTTAATTTATCCCTTTTGAAAAGCCAAACTCATCCCCTCCCCCTGAACAACAGTAATTAACCTTCTTAATCAGCGGGGTTAATTATCACCTGTTTATCAGTGTAAATATCAATCAGCTGAATAACCCCAGTGCATGTGCTAAAATAAATGTAGGTGTGTGTGTGTAGTGGAGAAAGGAAATACTGAGCAGTGATACAGCAATACGCACAGCTACATGACATAGCGTTTGTCTTTCACACACACAAACCACAGAAGCCACAGAAGCCACAGAGGCAGAGCACTCTTGACATTAATGGAGACGGATGAGTGTGTAACGACGATTAAACCAGCGCACCAGAAAAGGACTCCTTATTGTCGATGAGGTCATTAGTGCATGTCAGTTCCAGTCAAACTGCCAACAGTCACAGTTAATTAACGCCAGATAACGAGGTGTTTCTATTCACGCCTCCTTCTTCAGGCGTGAAAGAGATGCCGAGGGTGAACCAAGGGGGCTAATGTAATTATTAAAAATAACATTTAACACTTAAAAGGAAAACAGACTCGTCTGCCATTTTAGGAGATCTTCAAATGATGTGAGGGGAAAATTACATAAATATTAATGTATTTTTGTGTGTGTATGTATGTGTGTGTAAAAATAAAATGAGATCACGGAAATATCATTTTGAATAACATATAGTTGACCATAACCACTTCAAATAACAATATAAATATAAATATAAATATAAATACTTAAAGTCACATTGTAAAAAGCTTAAAAAATGTTCTTTTAAATTATACTATTATTGTATATTGTTAGTTACGCATCTGGTACGATATGCCTATGCCTATTTTTATTCATGTATTAACTGACACTGTAAAAGCACTGACTATGAGCTCTTAAATATATCCTAGTGAAAAGAAGAATATTCTGACAATGCTAAACCAAACTGGTTGCTCATCTCAATCTGGGGCCTCTTGGCTATTGAATGTGTTGTTAATTCTTTTGGAAAGCCCAACAAACACCTCCAATTGTCTCTTGGCCATTTTTTCGCCTGCCCCCTGCCCCTCCCTGGCCGTACCCCCTCCTGTCCGCCGGCCCAAAGCAATTTAGCCCTATCTCTCCTGGCTAACAATCCCCAACAGAGATAACTAATTAGCTACATTTCTGCCATTTCCATCTTAATGGTTTGTTTGCGCCCATTGTTTGGGTGACACAATGGGAAGCAAATGCAAATGGAAAAGACCCAGGAGCACTCGGTTTGAGAACGGGACCATACACCAGCTTACACTGCCAAGGAGAGAGAGAGAGAGAGAGAGAGAGAGAGAGAATACATGTATGTGTTCACTTAAGTCACTTATTCAATGAGACAAGGCAGAATCATTCAAAACTTAAGGGGCTTAAAACCGCTCCTTGAGGTACACCACTCTGCAGGATGGAGTTCATACACACTGGGCTATTCCTGAAGGCCTTCAATATCTGGATCAATTGTGTCAGATCAATCAATCTTAACTTATGAGAGTTCCATTATTGCATAAGTGTCTTGGCTAGTAAGTGCAAAATGCATAAAAAAACAAACAAACGCAAAGACAAAAGAGAAAATGCGACAATAACCAACAAAATATGACAGCATTGACTCAAAACAGTAGACATAGGACCTTATTAAACATTGCCTGCTAGATACTGATTGGCTAATCTAAGTCTAAGACAGGGTGGAGCCTAGAGTGATTGAAATTTAAGTGGACATTTGACTCTAAATTAATCTACAGGATGTCTCAAAGTACATTTTTTTTTAGCAGAATGTCTTCCAAAAATGTTGTTATATGGCTGTTGTTGTTTTTTTTTTCAGAAAGCCTTCTTGACTCTATTCACTTTTTTAAATTTAAACAATTTCTAGTCATGTTTTAATTGTACTCTTATGCATAAAAAACTTTACAATATTTTAACTTTTTTTTCTATTGGTGGAAACCTTCATTTTAATCCTTTCTAAACTGAAGCAAAAGTATCTGCCAATTAAATAAGAATTTTATGCTTAAAATGGTGAAATATGTCTAGGAAAAGGCTTAATTATCTTTTTATTGTAATCTTTGAAAAAGTAATAGTAGGTAGCGATGGCTTATTTTCATGGGGGCTTTACCATACAATGATATTTAATTAACTATAACTATTAACTTTGCGTTACTTCGATGATGTTTAATAGAGACTTACTGAAATGCATTTTATGAAAATGCTGTTGTGAATAGATGTTCATGCTAGCAAATTTTCCATTCATTTTACTCACATATAACACAAGCAATAGAATGAAATTGTGTTAAGAACAAAGGTTCATTCTTCTTTTAGAAACTTTTGTAGTGAAATGCTTTTGCACAGAGTCATTTTGTAAGCATTTCGTAATATTTTTAATTGAAAAAGTCTCTTAAAAATGCCATCCAAAAAAAGATGTCAAATATAGAGTACACAAAACAAATTGACTATCAAGTCTTAATCCCATGTCCTATGAAAGGATAAGCACATGCTACATCTCACTAGAAAAATGTTGAGGCTGCAAGGAGAACTTGTCGGTTTCTTGATAGAAAGTTGGACAATGATATAAAAGACACTAATAACAGCATTGCACCAGTGTATTAGCTCTTATGAGGCACTTGTATGAAAAACGTACTATAAATTGTGTGCTTTAAGAGTATATTAAAACCGTGTGCATGTGTCTGTGTGTGAATGTGGAGCACTGACGCTCTCTGAAACGATGCAGAAATGAGGAATGTAGGGAATGCTGACTACGCTACTAATCCCTAATCCCTGCTGAGTGCAGGAGCTCAGACAGGTACTCTCTCTCTCACTGCCTGTGTGTGTGTGGCTGTGTGCATGAAAAAAAAAGCGGGCTCAGGTATTTAGGATGCCAAAGTGTATGTTGGAGGGATGATGAGACCAAATGCTGTGTATTCAGAGGTTTGTATGTCTTCAGGAAGGGTTCAAGAATTTTAGGGAGCTACAACAAATCCAAAGCAAGGGCTATCTCTATCCTGTCTGTTGGTTTCCCATCATGTACTAACTATGAAAATCCTGTAAAATTAGTAGGAACTTTAATGAAAGCTTTTAATGGAAGTATAATACTAATTGAGAATTAATTAACAACCCAGGCACGTGCAATTTAAAGGTAAAAATTCTATATTCTAGGAAACCATTTGTTTCACCGAACTGAGCTAGCATTACTGTTGTTTTGGTTGAGAGGCAAAACAACAGTAATGAGTAATAAGTAATAAGAACATTGCATTTTTTTAGCTCTTTCCTTATGTCCCAGTTTGGCACACATGCTTCCTGGGCGGGGACTGGAACCAAATTTAGCACAATTTCTCAGATACCACTTACTTATCAGTAAAGAAAAGTGATCAAAATGTGCTATGTTGCCAAGTTGACATGGTCTAGTGCATATGCATTGTTAGTATTCAAACACTACCGAATGTTTTAATTAACTAAAACAGGGTTGAAGGTAAACTTTCCATCTGTATTTTGTAGAAATAATTGTCCCTGACTTTTACTCACTCACTCACTTAATCCTGTAGTCAGGGTCGCAGGGAGACTGGAGCCTATCCCATGAGACTTAGGGCACGAGGCAGGGTACACCCTGGACAGGGTGGCATTTTATCGCAGCCCAGACTTTTAGTTAGTGTATTATCCTGGTCAGGGTTTCATTAGATCTGGAGCCTATTTTCTGAGAAAACCTGGGCTTGAGGTGTAAAAACACACCCTTTTTGAGATGCCAGTATCACCAGGCACCATGTACATACACGTTCCTTTTGACACATTTATTCACACAAAAGTGCAATTAATCATAACCCATCCACCTAATGGCATGTTTTTGGCAGTAGAAGGAAACGTAAGAACCTAAAAAATAAAAAAAAAACAGGGAAACTCTACACAGAGAGTAACTTGAGCTATTAATCATCTCCTTTGATTACTCCTAATCAAATTAAATGCGTTATCTTAGTGACAGTAACAGTACTAAAGGGCTAATGGTTGACCCCTGGGTCGATATACGAGTATACTACATGTGTGTGCTCTCTCATCTAACCTGTCCCATGATCCTAACTAGAGCTGTCTCCTTTCTTCTTGGCCAATCATCTCGCATTCCTTACTCACCCAATCTTGCTCCATCTCCATCATGTGTCATGTGCTCTTCTTTCTTCCATGCTGCACTTGAGGAATGGATCAGAAAACCCAGGGCGCCGGATATCTCCGTTCCATTGGAGACACCATTCCTGCATTTCTGAGGGTCAAAACAGAAGGGCACTAATGAGCAAGGTTGACCACTGACTGTTGGAGGTCTGGGATGCTTGACTTTCGGAGAATGTTTTTCCTTTTTAACGTGGCTGTTGGTTTTTTTCTGTGAAGAAACTTGGCATTGGATTATGAAGGCCACCCAAGAGGAGACAGAGAGCAAAGACTAAACCAATTAGCAGTGCACCACCATGGGCTAAGAAGTGAAGGAGGGAGTCCTAATGAGTAGCTCGTGGTCAACTCGAATAGACACACATGTTTAGGAAGATGAAAGTGATTACAGGAAAAAAAAACAATACATGAACAGAAACTCTAAAGTCTCTGTAGTTCTTTTTTTTTAATAAATGCAGCATAATTACACAAGTGACTCCATTTCAAGTCACAAGGAGTAAATTAACTGCTTCCTGCTGCCCTCTGTTGGACAAATTCAATAATGCACCCCCACACCAGGGCTAGGAGGTCAAGTACAATACACAATATATACACAATAAAAAAATAAGGGTGTGTTTTGTGTATAAACAGAGCAGATTTGTATACACACATCATAAAACTAAACTGTTCACTGCCTGTACGTTGAGCTAAAGATAACTTATTAGTGAGGTGGTGGTCATAAAATCAATTTTTGGTCTGGATGAGCATATCTGTACAAGCCCTTCTTATTATA
Organism: Leiocassis micropogon; assembly: GCA_028565275.1. Classification (NCBI taxonomy): domain Eukaryota; kingdom Metazoa; phylum Chordata; class Actinopteri; order Siluriformes; family Bagridae; genus Leiocassis; species Leiocassis micropogon. Next base: position 13,719,751 of record JAOVVA010000028.1, on the reverse strand, counting down.
TAAAAGATACAGTGCAAAAAGTCTGTGTTTTTAGTACAGATGTTGTTTTTTTTTTTATTTTAATATTGAGTTAGTACAAAAAAATCTGATTTGAAAACATCAGTATTCCACCACAAAATTAAAAGATAAAGGAAAACATTTATGCCAATGAACAAAGTAGCACATTACATAAGTGACCACTTTTTAGACAAAAAACAAAACAAAAAGGAAGTTGCTGGGTTTTGCACACCAATAAGAAACAGGTGCAACAGTCAAACTCCTCAGACTCCTCAGAACTGTGGGTGGTTCTGCAGGATGCTCAATAAAAATTTGGAGAAAATTTCCTTATAAAAAGGGACAAATTGTACCTGAGTCTAAACGATCATCAAAACGTTGTCACACCAAATACTGGCTTTGTTTCATTAATTACTGTTTACTGGGATTTATGGTTGTTGTTTTTTGTCCTGAAGACATCCACGTTCTACATTATTTGCACGTGAGTAAGAATTTTGCATGCAATCATGATGGCAGCATATCTTATATACACCCATCCTGCAGTAAACATCCAGCCAGCTCACTCAACCTCATCATCAAAGTGCATCCGGTCGAGCGTCTTGACACTCTTCAGCCAATCGAATTAACATGATCAGCTTTTTTCCTTTCACTGCAGCTGTCGCAGAACAAAATGCAATAGTGTCAAGCGACTCTTTCACCTTTCCTTTCATCGATCTCTCCATCTATATCGACTTCCTCCACATGGTCTTCTCTTATCTCTGTCTTTTTTCTCTGACTCAGGAAATGGAGATGAAGACCCTGAGCTTAAGACTTACACTTGATTCACGCACAGATATAAAGGAGAATAAAACTAAAAAAATACATTTGATCTAAAAAAAAAGTGAATGGGAATTGGTTGAAGTCAATAATGATAATGGTGAAAGAAAGGTTTCCTTCTCTTTATAATTTTTTAATTCATAGACAAACTTGTCCAAATTCCTTAAACAATATCCATGCCATTTTCTCCCTTAAACACCCTTGCATCTTTGTTCCAGAGGCAATTCCTTGAATACTAGATGTGAGGTAGAAATTCATCTTGGATTGGATTCCAGTCCATTGTGGTACATCAGGCACAATTATTCACATCTCATTCAACTGGAGTTGGAGAAAAATGGAGAAGCTATGGACATGGAAAGAACTTATAGACCACTACACCACTACTACTTCATAAAGCAGTTAAGAGCACTCGTAGGAGATGCTAACTCTATACACATGTAAAGAGATTCTCACAATTGGTTATCATGGCTCTGATTGCAAAGGATAGATAAAGGACATCCTTCCCAACCAGTGAGCAGGATGGTTCTGGATTATTCTGGATGGTCAAGGATGACTTGGAAATTCATCTTGATTCAATTTCCCAGAAGTTTGCTGTTGATGCTTTGCTGGACGCTTTTTCAAATTCATAAAAAAAATCGCTTGTGTGGTCATATTGATGATTGAAGTTCATCCGTTTCTTTCTTCTTGTCTTGATAACAGGATGCAAAGGATAATCCAGACTTCTCTAGCCTTAACCACAGATTCCAGCTTTCCATCCCCAGCCATTTCCAATCCAAGAGGATCAGGGATTCGTCGTCACGTGCAAACCACCTTACCAGAGGAATCGGCAGCACCTGGCAATCTCCTTATGGTAAAATGTTAACAGGTTGCACACCTTGATAAGGCACAAAATCAAAAGGTCACGTTGTTTTCTAAAACGCTGTTATTTGTCTTTTCCCCCTTCACATCCATGCAGAACACAGTTCTGGCAAATTATTACAAGATTCAAGATTCAAAGAACCTTATTAATCCCAGAGGGAAATTGCTTAAATTACAGGTTTATAGTTCTATTCCATCATTGTCCACTTTACTGGTCAGTGCTTCTTTAAAGCACTTGTTTTTGTATAAATCTTGATTTTCCTTTTATCCCAAATGCCATTGAATAATCAGGACATGTTTGTTATTGCCTTTATCTTGAGCTACTAGGCTGATGTAGCTAACAAGTACTGAAGATCTCTCTCATTAGAAAAAAAAAAAAGTATAAACGTATTACACTATACTCATTGGATGAGAGTATACAAAGTTAACTAGCTCCTATCATAAGGTTAAATCCCAAATCACTTTGATGACTAATCTTGGATCGTGAAGGTTTTGTTCATCATTCCAGATTATAGTCAATCTCACTGTGCTCAAAACCACCACTCTTACTGAATTCCAGTTAACGAATGTCATTCCTGAAAGTCTCCACGCACTCATGTTTATATGACAGACGTGAATAAGCAGCGAGGGAATCGGATGCCCCGCCTCAGCCGCTCTCTTTATTCGCACATGAAAGAGGGACACGAACTCGCCGCCAATTTCGTTTTCATTCAGGGCCGGATTCTGTTCAGCAGCACTTGGAGTATGAGGACCGCTAATTAAAAAGTGCTAACAGTTAGCGTGGCGGAGGGGAGTAGGGTGAAAAGCAAACCCCCTTTGGGATGGAGGCGCTTAATCAAGACCTTACACACACACATGCTGATCCTAGGCCTCGGGACGTGGATTGATCTTTCGGGTGGGTTACAGGGAGAGGTTTGAGTTCGACTTCTCCTACTAAGCTGGAGGGCCACACACCTGTGTGTGAGTATGTATGTGTGGGTGTGTGTATGTGTGTGTGCGTGTGTGTGTGTGTGTAGCACCGCTAAGCCCAGATTAAGCTAAGGTTACCCGTCTCTCTCCCTTCTTGCCGTGTCATTCAAACCCCCGATAGCCCGGCAACCACGCGGCCCACACAAAGACCCCTTTCCACTGCCCTCATCAGTGCCATTAGCTCTCAGACATCAAACACAGAGGATTATGGGATTGCCAGAGGTCCCTGAAGGAGGGGGGGGAGAGGACAAAATGGATTCTTCCGGGGGACTCCCTAATGCTGGAAGGCTTTCTCTTGGGAGATTACGCTACAATTTGTTTCCCTTTTTTCCGCCATTTTGTTAGCCGCGTGCTCTCTCTCTCTCTCTCTCTCTCTCTCTCTGTCTGTGCGGTAGCTGTACTGTAATCCTGGCCGTGCGGCAGATTACATTCGGCTTTGTCAACATGGCTAATACCTAACAGCCAGGGAATCGCCAAGTTCTTAAGGCACTTAACACGTTAAGAGGGTGCTAACGTGTGTATGTGTGTGTGTGTGAGTGTGTGCGCATGCCGACACAGAGTCAAAAGCATGTCAAAAATCAGCCACACACAGAGCGTATTCTGAGCTTACGCTTCGATCATGGACCAGACTGTTTTATGAGAAATAGGAAGCGAGGTTTGATCATGCTAACAGAACACAGTGCTAATGCTCTAGCATTAGAGTTAGCAAAGGTGTGTATTAGTAAAAAGACTCAATACTGTAACCGTACAGAAGTAGTCTAGTTCTAAGGGAAAACCATGTCTAACCTTGTCTCAACGTTGAATTTACATTTGTTTTGGGGAATTGGACACTTTTTTAAAACGGTCATTATCTCAAGGTTTAGCCAGCTTAAATGTATAGCCAAGTAGATGACATTTCTTTCACCATTAATCTGTTTCTCAGGAACCATCATCAGTCAGGGAACAAACCCCAGCCACTTGGTTCCAGAAGTCAGTGCACTCATAGTCCTGGGCCCAAGCCTGGATAAATTGGGGACGGTTGCATCAGAAAGGGCGTCCAGTTTAAAACCTGTGTGCACATTGTTTGCTGGGGGAAAGAAGAAAGAAGTATTTCTATGAGTATTCATTAAGATGGGTATTTTCATACTTGCAGAGTTTTGTATTTCAGACAAAACAAACAAATTCTTGCTTGGTATAGAAAAGGCCTTGTGAGTAGTCTTATATATTTTCGAGATGTCTTTGACATTCATTATGTGGACTTAGATTGTTAAATAAAGTGTAACACATAGTAAAGCGTTGTGATTAAACAAGAAACATGAGCCACCGTAGTGCAAAGAGATTATTACTTGGGGCAATTTGCTATCTGGAAGCCAGAAAAGAACAAGAAACCAATAAGTAGTGGAAAGTTAAGGATGTTCTTTTATAGCCTTCAACTTTCTTTCAGTGCTCCCGACAACCCTTCCATTTTTCTTTATGCATTGGCTGGATAGTATGGGGTCTGGCACCGTACCAAGAGCAGGGATGGGAACCCAGATCAACAACCTAGAACCACCAAACCGACTGAGCCACCACTTCTAGGTACTATAACAGAAATAAAGTTAGTGAGATTTGCATTTTTTCTGCCTGTGGCCTATATGGTTCCTAAATTCACAGCCGAACATTATTGAAATCTCATTAAGAAATCTGCATGGAGTGTTCTTCTGAGTTTTTTTTTGTGCTGTCTTTACCGAATACCACTAGTGCACATGTAGTGAAACTACATGCTTGGGCTCCATTGGGATTCTGAAGGCCAGGGTCTCATGAGACTCGAGACATTAGGCCATTAGGCATTAGGGACAGTGTGCCAGTCCACCGCTGGTAAAACACAAGCAAAACACACCTGTTGAGGAGTCTGGAAAGACCAATTAGCCTTCTCTGCATGTCTTTGGACTGTTGGAGGAAACTAGAGTATCCAGAGGAAACCCACAAAGCACGGAGAGAACTTGCACACACCTGATGTGGAAGGTCAGAGGCTACAGTACAGTACCATAAAGCCCCCGTGCGGCACCAGCAGTGTGGGGATGTAATTTCACCAATGGAGGACAGAAGAGTCAGAATGGAGTCAGTGGAGGAAAAGTAAAATTAGTGATTTGGTAAATATTTGGGGCAATGAACATTTTCTGGAACCTCATCCAGAAATAGAGTGGCATTTGAGAACTTTTCAAAGGAAATGACCAAAAAAACATGGCTTTAGTGCCAGGGAATAGTAAACAGCCCTAGGTCTAAGTCAGGGGTATAGGCAGGTTCCGTCCTAGAGAGCTGCAGTCTTGCAGATTTTAGCTCCAACCCTGAAAAAAAAATCACCTGCCTGTAGCCTTAATAATCCTGAAGACCTTGATTGGCTTGTTCTGGGGTGTGTTCTGGGGTTGGAGCTGAACTCTGGCTCTCTAGGACCGAACTTGCCTACCCCTGGTCTAAGTAAAAACATGAGCAAAGACATATCGATATGTGCATATTGATGTGCATATTGATAATTATGAATGTGAAACGTCATGACATCTGACCAAAATATAAACAAAGTGGCTTGTATAGTGAATGCCTTTTTCCTGGTTAGCCTAAGATGATGCGAAAATGGTATGCATTCAGTGGAAACCATACTTCAATTTTTTTTTATTTTAATCATTCCCTGGTTAACGATAGGTGCAGTGCAATACACTCTCCTGATGCTAGGTGTCAGCAGTGAGCAGTAGCCATGCTATCACTATGGGATAGTCATATATAAATAAAATGATAAAAAGAAATAAATGATATAAGACTTTGGGTTAGATGATTTTTCTAGAGTTTAATGTTTGATGTATGATGTTAATTAAGTTAGATGTACAATAATAAATGCATGTATGGCATGCTCAGTACACAATGGGATTTATCAAGAAGTGACACCATCTTAAGACGGGGAGTCTGTGATTTGGTAAGTTTTTGTTAGTTTACAGTGAACGCACACTTTTAGGAGGCGACACAAATTTTATGAACGACACCACACTATGAAAAGAAAACCATGACCGCCATCCGCCTTTCAGTTTCAACAAAAAGAATGGACCGAGGGTTAAAATGCACTTCAGGGATTATCCTCCTAATATTTCTCCAGATTACTTATCCAGCCAAAAAAAAAGTTCTCACAGCTCAGTGACGATGCCGGTTTTTTATTTCAGATTTGAAAGTGGTAATTGAAAGGATCGCTGGTTGAGCACGCTGTGATTGGCTGAGTTGAAACTGAAAGCATTGCACTGTAGTAACAATGTAATAACTGCTTTATTATGTATATGAAATATTAACACTTTCAGGGAAAACTGCGTACTTCGGTTACGCAGTTTTGTTCGTTGAGATATTTCTGTGTGTGTGCATGAGGAGAATGTGATATGACCTTAGCATGAATAAAGTCAGAGAGGATTAAGACTGTGTGTGTGAGAGAGAGAGAGAGAGCAAAAGAGAGGGAAGGGTCAGAGGGGGCAACAACAGCTTTTGCAGATTGTGTGTGTGTGTGGGGGGGGTGTGTTAGGGGGTAACAGATGCTGTCTTTGTGGGATGTAGTTGGAGGGTAAAAACCTTTCCTGCCTTAGAGACAGCCAATGACTCTGTGTGCGCGTGTGCACATGTAGTAAAAAAGACGAAAATCAAATGAACGTCTGCTGTTATTGCGTTATCCTCAGATGCCTTCACAGTAAAGCGTATTAAAGGCGTTTAAACGTTCAGGACGGGCTTCCAGTGCTGCTGAGACAGCATCCTAAAAACTCGGCGATGTGCCTTATTCGGAACGATGCCACACCAGGAACTATTTTTGTACATTGGGTTTTGTGCCCTATAGTAACCTCAGTTGAATATATTTTTCCTGCAGTTTTTTTTTTTTTAAAGAAATTCATAAGATCATACATCCTCCCTGATAAAGATGCACAAGTGGCTTTTCTAGATCAAAGTGTCAAAAAATATTTTTCATTTTATAACAGGGATACTGTTTTTTCAATTAATTAATTAACTTTTAATTGGCTGTGTCGCTGATAACACTTCAAAGCATCAGTTTTAAAGTTGACTGTATATCATCGATAATCAGTCTATACTTATAATACAAGTGTAAAGTTGGCGTGTCTGTACATTAAAGATATTCTCAGAAAAAATAATTTGGTGGGACGTAAGATGAGTGATAGAACGCATCAAGATGGTTTTGGGATTTTTTTGTTTGTTTGTTTGTGCACGCATCACGTAAAAACTACTGAACAAATTTGAATGGGGTTTTAACAGGTGCATTTGGCCGATCTTGACTGATAGATATAGATATCGAATAAATATGATTGATAATTTAAGTTCTAAATGGAAAACGCCTTTATATCATTTAAAAAATCAACCTTAAATCATTAGTTCATCAAAATTCAACAGATGGCGCTGTACATTTTTTAAAAACGCGCTTATGAGTGTGCAATTAAATCTTACAAAAACGAAGTTGCGGGCACAGCTAGTCTCATATATAGCGTCATCACTTGAAATAAACCTACTCAGATGTCAGTTTAATAGATTTCTTGATAATTTCCATCTGTTGGTCTACACTCACAGATACACTACAAAGAGCATGTATACACACAAAAGAAGGAGAAATAAAAAGATTTGGAGGCAGAGAGGATGATTGACAGGAAGGTTGGAGAGAGAGAGAGAGAGAGACTGCTTAGCCTTGGGGAGCATCATGTTGGAGATTAAGCCTAACATATGTCACTAATCGAACCACAGCTGTTCCAAATGTCAAGTGTGTGTGTGTGTGTGTTCATTAGGGACTATAAAGTGTTTGTATGTGCACATATATCAACTTTAAAAGAATGACAGAAGTGTCCTAATTAGTACTTTGTGTCATGCGTTCTTTAAAGTGCCACTATTATGCTTTTTCAAATATGATTTTTCATGCAGTGTGTCATGTAGCTGTATGTGAACATAAACTATCTGCACTATCTGTGACGCTG
>JAOVVA010000028.1:13698032-13712056 GCA_028565275.1 Leiocassis micropogon | reverse complement strand
ATTTAAAAACTGCATTTTGTGTTTACTTGTGTTATCTTTGACTAATAGTTAAATGTGTTTGATGATCAGAAACATTTCGTGTGACAAACATGCAAAAGAATAAGAAATCAGGAAGGGGGCAAATAGTTTTTCACACCACTGTATAGTGTAGTGATTTAATATTCATCTTGGAGGCAGAGGTAGCTCAGTGTTTAAGGTATTGGTCTATGGTTTGGAAGGTCTCAGGTTCAAACCCCACAACCAACAAGTTGCCACTGTTGGGCCCTTGAGCAAGGCCCTTAACCCTCACCTGCTCAGATGTATAATGAGATTAAAAAAAAAAAGTAAGCCGCTCTGGATAAGAATGCTAAATGTAAACCATATAACCACCATGTTGCTCCTGTGGGACCCTTGAGCAAGGCCCTCAACCCTCACCTGCTCAGATGTATAATGAAATGAAAAATATAAGTTTCTCTACCAAATTCCGGTATATTTAAATAATGTTAAATAATACTTATGGTTTTTTTTCTTTTACAAGCATTTAGTACAGCAGAAATAGGTGAAGTATGATTTATACGCAAAAATGTTTTATTGTGAGCAAGTTACACATCTGTTACACATCTGTCCACTGTGCATGGAATTGAGGTGAAACAACCTAAACACTTTGACCGGGTAAATTTATTTAAATATACCTCCTGAAATTTCTAAGGACAATGTCTTAGAGCAGGTTGACTTTACAGCATGAAAATTTGCTGAGTATCAAAAGCAATCAGGAAAATAGCTATTACCTTAAGAGGAAATATCAGTTATAAGAGTGTTTGTTACTGCCAGAGAGATCAAAAGGCAAGCTGAATGTGAAATATTACTCCACATTTATATAATGTCTGTACAACTGAGTCACTGACAATCTTTAAGCAACAAATAAAGACCTATCTGTTTCTTAGATATTTGGGTTAACCCCCCCCCCCCTCCCCCATTAAAAAAATGAAAAAAAATCTTTTCAACAGTGTTTGACTGATGGTACTTAGTTGGTAAACTTGTAACCCAGTGTAATTACCTATCCAATGACGGAAACTTCAGAGTACTTTTGTACATTGCTCAGGATACGAGCTTCTGCCAAATGCCTAAATGTAAATAATGTTCAGAAATTTTAACACCATTTAATGCATCTTGGTGGGTTTATTATTTGCAGTAACAGTATATCCTGAAGTCTTTTGAAGTCAACTGTCACATATTGCGTACTGATAGCTGTATCACTCACGCTCTGTGTTGCTGATCACTTCTTTCCTTAAACTCATGAAGCCGCAGTGCTACTCCCGATCCCGCCATCCTGTAACATACAGCAAAGTCCACATGGTCCAGATTAGCATTTACAATCAGCCATAAAAGCGCATGTTTTTGATTTAGTGTTAAAAATTAAAATTAACATAAAAATATGATTTTACTAAATAAAACTTAACTTTTATAAATGGAACAGCATTAATGGAGCAGTGTCTTATTTATAGCTCCCCTGCTGGCCACCAATTGAAATGTAATTAAGGTTAAATCCCCATCCATTACCTCGTATGTTGGCTTTTTTTTTTTTAATATATATGTTTGAGTGGAAAATTTTATGTTTCCGATCACAGAATTGTTAAGCTTCAAAGTACAAAAAACCTAGATGTCTCTATGAAAGTGTGTGTGTTTTACTGTATAAGCAACAACCTATCTAACATTAGTGCTTTCATATGGTTCTAACGTATTGACTTTCAAAACACTAAACCATGGTTTAGTGGTTAGGACTTTCACCTCACATCTTCAGAGTCTGTGAGTGTGGAGTTTGCATGTTCTTTCCCTGCTTGATGGGTTTCCTCTGGGTATTCTGGTTTCCTCCCACAGACCACAGACATGCCTTGTAGGCTGAGTGGCATTTCCAAATTGCCCAGAGTGTGTAAGTGTGTGTATGCTTCGTATCCCATCCAGGATGTACCCCTAGGGCAGGTGTTAGGGATGCTGCAAATCTGCACAGGATAAGCGGAATAGATGACGCCCCCTACTGATGCACGACTGCAGGTGGGCCCAATTGGACTTTTATGTGTATTTTTTATTTATTTTTTTTTTGTATGGTTGTTTGCTGTCTCGTCATTCATGTGTCTGTTGTGTGTTTTTTTGTTGTGTGTCATTATTTTAACACACTCCAGTCTTGCATGTATTTGGTTCTCTGTCTGTTTTCACATCCTGTTCTTGTTCCTGTTTGGTTTCCTGTTTGTTTGTGTTTGTTTGTTTGTGTATAAGTAGTAAAGTCATCATTCTTGTTTACGCTATGCCTGCGAGCTGCAAATTATAATAATACCAGAATAACAAGATAATGGATGGATGGATGGATGGATGGATGAGGTTCTATGAATCTATGCAGTGGAAATGATGTATAGACGAACCCTAGAGTAGCCTCATAGAACTTCACAGATCTCTCTCCAGGGCTGCGTTCAGTACCGAGAGCACTCATGTAACATATACAAACTTTTTAATTGTTCCCTAAATATGGTATAAGAACTATTTGCCATGCTTTTGCAATTACATTGTATAAGTTCTTAGAGGTAATCTAGATATCATTTAAAATATACAGGAGGATGTGTGTAAGTTATATGCAAATGCCACTCTAATTTACAGTATATAAAGTTAATATAAAGGTAAAGGGTCCTGGAACCAATCCCACACAGAAACCCCAGATACCAAGGACCAACTGTAGTACTTAAAAGTAGTAAAGCGGACTTTTATTTTGAGTTGATGTTGTGAACAATAGAGGTGTAGATGATACAAGATTATATGTTTCCCAAATTATATATTTGAAGCAAATAAACCATAATAATAATTGGTCTAGACACATGATTAAATATTAAACTTTTTTACATTTAAACCACACAAGCTGTATTGTGCCATTTCTTTAAAAACATAGATAAATCACTCTATTCTTTTAATTATACTGTGCATATGTGTAAGTGTGTGTGTGTCTGCAGGTTTACCTCTAGAAGAATCCAAGTCACTTTGTTTTGTTTTTTTAAACTGTGCCTTTTGCCTGGTGCCTTTGCGATCATCAGTAAAATGGCGCAGTAAAGCAGACCTGCGGTTTCGACCTGCTCCTGTTACGAGAAATCGGACTCTCGCTGTCTCTGTCTTTGTCCTCCGCTACAACTGATACCTCCTCGTGCCTCATCTCCGTCATCTCTTTCGCCGGCGTCACTGTCATCACATTCACACAGAAGAGAGTTTACCAAGCTTGATCATGAACTACTCTTAACAACATTTAAGCGTAAAACCCTAAACTATCCAGGGTGATCACATGCTCATAGGGGTGAAGATGAAATAGAGGCAATAGAGGTTTCAAGTGTAAGACTGATGATCAGCTGGGAGTCAAACTGTGAGTAATGGTGGGTAGAGAACTCAAAAATAATGAAAAGTAGGCAGGGGCAAAAAAGATTTCTCAGCAAGACCAGACGGGTGTTCAGAGACCACTCACTCACTCATCATCTATAACACTTTATCTTTTATACAGGGTCGCGGGGAGCCTGAGGCCAATCCATCATAGAGCACACACACCATACAATATGGGCAATTTGGGAATGCCAGTTAATCTGCCAATCAATCTTATCTGCATGTCTTTGCACTGTAGGAGGAAACCGGATTACACAGAGAAAACCCACCAAGCATGGGGTGCACAGTGATTAAGGCACTGGACTATGGTTTGGAAGGTCCCAGGTTCAAATCCCATTACTGCCAAGTTGTCCCTGTTGAGCCCTTAGCAAGGCACCTAACCTTCAACTGCTCACATGTGTAATGAAATACAAATATAAGTTGCTCTGGATAAGGGCATCTGCGAAATGCATAAATGTAAAAACATGCAAACTTCATGCACACAGCCAACACTATATACGGCTGGCTAATAACACTAGCCATTGTTATACATCTGTGAGAGCATGTATGTGGAAGAGGGCAGATAGAGCATTCCTTTCTGCACAAAGAGGCAGGAATCGAACCCAGGCCCTGGATGAGCAAGGCAACAGTTCTAACCACTAAGCCACCGTGCAACCTATGAAATAATTCACATTTAAATGGTCAGAATCAAAAGAAAATTATGCAGACTGAAATGTGCAGAAAAATATGCATGAATCAGAATTATCAGACTGATTTTATGATTCATGTAATGCTTTCTGGAATCGTAAAGACCTTTTGGAATTCTTTATTTAAAAAAAACGTATGTAACAACAAAGTTCCGGACAGTTTTTATTTTAATGCATTTATTTTTGAGGGGATTTGTCCTCTCCTACAACTTTGTTCATACAGTCATTCATCTTCTATACAGCTTATCCTGTTACAGGGTCACGGGGGCTTGGAGCCTATCTTAGGAGACTTTGGGCACAAGGCAGGGTACAATCCATCATAGGGCACACATACATAAACACACTCACCTATTCACACACTACGGACAATTTTGGGAATGCTGGAGGAAACCACCAAGCATGGAGAGAACATGCAAACTCCAAGCACTCAGACCTGAGGTGGGAATCGACCCCTCGACCCTGGAGTCTTTGGAGACTAGACTCAGGAAACTTTGGGTGCAAGTTGGGGAACACCCTGGAATCATGAAATGCTTTTTGGAATTGTAAAGACCTTTTTTTTTTAATTTAGGAAAAAAACAAAGTTCCAGCCAGTTTTTAAAATTATTTATTTCCACTTCACACTGATGTGCCACTTTGTGTTGGTCTATCACATAAAATCCCAGTAAAACGCATTTACGTTTGTGGTTGTAACGTGACAAAACGTGGAACGGGGGGTGTGAATACTTTTGCAGGAATACTACTGTAGTACTAATCTTCCACTCAGGGAGCTGATATGACCCCTTGGTGGATTATTTGCGTCTCTGGCAACCCTGTCCAGACGCCTGATTGGTCAGGAAGCTGATCCCGGGGGCGGGGCTTGGGCGCGTTTTCTCTCTGCCTGCCTCGCCTTCGGTTGGGTTTGCGATCTATCTATCTCTCTATCCATCCGTCTAGCTGTCTGTCTCACCGTCTGCGCTCCCGTTCAGGGTCATTCGGTTCATCCGGTGCTGAGCGCGAGCGGCGATGGCGACATCACGGGGAACGTCTTCCTTATTTCCGTTTTGCTCGTGACAACACCGCTGGAGGATTCCTTATAAATAATAACTAATTGAAAAAATATATATACAGACAGAGAGACAGAGAGAGAGACGCATTAAACAGTGGAATAGGAGGAGGACGGAGCCCGGGACTGGAGAAGGGAGGGACCGGTGTCGGCGTCGCTGCAAGTGCGTGAGAGGTAACATCGACCACGAGCGGAATCCGTTAGGGATGTGTATGTGTGTGCGCGCGCGCGTGGGTGTGTATATACATACATAGATACATAGATACATAGATAGATAGATAGATAGATAGATAGATAGATAGATATTCATGATGGTCTGTGTCTCAAGGCCCGGTTTCTGTGCATCAGTGTAAAGCCGGGATGTGCGCGCGCGCGAGTGTGCGCGTGTTGACTGTGCGCGCGCGCGCGCGTGTATCCGCCTTGATGCACACGAGCCGAGGCCTCGATAGTAAATACTGTATCACCTAATCTCTCTCTCTCTCTCTCTCTCTCTCTCTGTAATTGTGTGTGTGTGAGGAGCAGCGCGCCACCGACCATTTTGTTTTTATTAACGCGTCACGATCACGCATTAGTCGTGAAGTCGTTCGTTCATACGCAGACGCGCTCGAGCACACACGAGCACACTCGCACTCACACACACACGCGCGCGCGCGCCTATTCCTGATCACGCGCCGCATAACATTTATTTATTTATTAGTTAAAAAGGTAAATTCCCCATCTATGTTTTTTTTTGTTTGTTTGTTTTTGTTTGTTTGATCTTTGCTGTGCTGCTGGTGTTGCTGTTGCAAGGCCCATTCAGCCGCACCCATAAATAAGGAGAGGATGTGCATGCACATAGAGGGTGCAGACTCTATATACACACACACACACACACACTCAGCTCTACATACACTGTGCATTGTTATTAGTATGATTAATAGTGTTGATAATATTATGATTTTTTTTAATTTGCATGCATTTCAGATCAAAGTGCTTTCCCCTCCTCCTGTCAATCTTGTATCCTTTTTAGGATGTTGCGGTGGTCCAGTTATATAACTGCAGGCAAAATGACACCACACACACACACACACACACACACCCTTTAGAGAGTTCTCCTTTACATTCACTTTATTGATCACCCTCCTGTTTATTCTCTCTAACTGAATGAATGGCAGGAGCAGTGTGTGTTGTGTGTGTGTGTGTTTTTTTTCTTCACATGGAAATGTCGAACAATAGCACAGGAAGACTTGACCACAGGAATGGCCGCAGCCAAGGCCGGTGGTGGATTTGTTGACATTGGCCGTCTGCTCGCTTGTTTTCCTCTTAAAGCCGTCACTTATTCTGCCCTCCGGCCGCGATTAAACACTTGCTCTGTGTTGTCCGGTTGGTCGGTGATGTCTGTGGCTGGGTTTGGGTTTCACGATAGAGCTGAGCGATACGGTTACAGATATCGCATCTAGTCACGTCACCTTACCGTACGCCTGATCCAGCGTACGAATCGAATCCGTTCCGGAGGCGAGGTCTTAAGGAGACATTTCGTATTGTGAAATTGGATTGTCCCATAAGAAATAATGTAAATGCAGATGATCCATTCCAGCCACCCAAACAGTTATTACCGATATTACCAATTACCAACACTGTAAGTATGATTGCATGTAAAAGACAGTCAAAACATACGTAAATGAAGTAAAATATGAAATAAATGGACATTAATCCTAACCTACCCTTAATTTATGATTCCCCTTGGCACCGGCTGCTTTTAAAAAACGAAACCGAATGTGGCTCCGCTCCTTCTTCCTGCCATGCTTGATAACATTCTTGGGACCCATGGTGTTTTGTCTTCTCTAAATCTTGCACAAAACGCCCCAAAAATAAATAAAATACCTCTCTTGGCTTGACTCACTGACGCAAACATAGTTTGCTGAAAAAAATTTGGTCGGCTACCAGAAGTATGCACAACCAAAAGTATCCTCGACCGCTCATATGCCGAACATGCTTCACATGCTGAGGCAAATTTCCAAACATTCTGCGTATGCCGAGGTACCGCTGTATTTAGCCTCGCATGAATTGCAGGAGCATGTTAAGGAATTGTGAGTCCGTTGATCGTGGGAATGAACAAAAAAGGAGTACACGCATGCTTTCTGGAATTTCGTTCGGGATCAATCAAGTGTCAGTCTATCTATATATCTGTCTATGGATGAGACGATGACCTGTCGTGATGATAAAATTTGGGGATATCCAAACCGATTACATTTGATGTCAGAATTTTACACTACGTTGTTATCGTTAGTTTTCATTTTGTCTGTTTTTTCAGTGCTCAAGAATAATATTAAGCATTTTCTGAACGTTTATTAGCAAACCTTTACAATACGATGCATATCATGAATATTTGTAATTTTTATTTATTCATTATATATAAACATGGATGATTTGAATCACCTATATGAAAAAATATCTACTTGTATATCTGTATACCGTTATTTATAAGAAAACCCAGACACCGATCATCATGTAGAGACTGAGTGATGATTTCCATTGTTCCATTTTGTTTTGTCATCCCTTTTATTGCTCTTTTTTTTTTTTTTTATTCCTATCCATATGCATGTTGAAACATTTGCATTGTATCGATGCGTGCTGCCCTGCTGTTACAGAGGCGGGGGACGACGACCGGGGAAGATCTCCCAAGCCTCGGCCGAGTGGCAGCCCAGGGGGTCCATTGAGATGTAGAACAGGCCTTTTTTTAATCGAAAAACATCGGCCTGGCTATTCTATAGAGCGGCTCCTGAATTGTGTGGGAGCGAGGGCGGTGTTTACATACAAGCTGAAATCTAACCCGTCTTACTTTCTTTTTACAAAGATGATAACATGAATCGTATCAGTTATGTAAAAAAACAAGAAAGTTTGCGAAAATGGAGCGATCTTCGTATTGTTTCTAGAGTGACAGTTCTATACGGATGCTTTTTTGATGAATGAGCATCATTAATACACCAGTAATCTAGCGTTTTTTTTTCCCTCGAGGTGGGCGCGGCTATACGCGACCTCATAAAGGCAGAATGGGCGGAAGAAACAGAACTAAAAGCGCGACACAGAACAGCTCACTCCAAATAAAGGAAAGTAGACTATGAAAACTGATATAATATCCATAGCAGTCCGAGGTGAGGGTTTGTAGGATACCTGAACTGAGAGCCCGGGGGGGCGGAGCCACCAGAGTGCTTTCACATCCACTTACAGCCAAATGAAGATTCACTTAAGATTGATTAAAGATTGTTGTTTGTTTACAAGTTACTGAAAATGGACAATAAACATTATGGAAATTTTAAATTGCTTATTTTTTTTAATAGACTTACAATGACTGCATCTATAGCGATCTGAATTTGCACATTTTGCACACCTTTGAACTTTGACTTTGCACATTATTCTGCACATCGTCTTGCTCACGACATGGATTCCATTTCCGTTCTATTTTATTTTATTTTATTATTTGTATATAATATAATTTTTTTACACCTAAAAGTTTTTTTTCTGAAATATATTATATACTTAAATATACTAAAAAGTATATTTTTCTATATTTTTATATTTGTAATTTTTTTTTCTTATTTCATACTTTATATTCTAAGCTCTTATGAAAACTCGTATTTATTTTATTAATTTTTTTTAGATAATCAGCTTTTCACATATAACACAAATCACAAATATACATACTGTATTTCACACATATTTCATATATATATTTACACATTTTTGTCGTATAAGCATTTCACTTCATATCACACCGTGTATGTTTATATATGTGACAAATAAAATAGAATAGAATTTGGACACAAAATTGTGAAATCCGGACCTCGACTCGAAGGAAATTTTATTGTCCTGACCGCCTTAAATTTAAATTCAGTCCCCCTGATCTGTTCTGAGGGACATGTGATATGCGGAGGCGACGCGATCTGTTTGGCGCTCGAGATATCTACGTAGATTCGGATCCGTATTCAGAAAGTGGGTGTAACTGGAAACGCGAACACAGTCTATAAATGCTCTCGGTAAGACCATGTGTTTGCTCGTACGGTTAGTAATTCAGTTTATATCCGCCTTGGTTCTGTTGCTAAGGAATATGAGTAAACTTGTGGCGTAGATTAATTTAGCACAACCCTGACCGGGCAGTTACTAAGGATGCGGTAGATGCATCACCGGGCACTGCGCACTCATCCTCATGGTCTTGATTTTGGTTTGTCATGGAAGCACTCGTGACCTTTTTTTCCCGCGTCCCATAGGATCCCCAGACACCATGAAAAAAAAATCATTCTCCCTTTTATTAGAGTCTGGATGTGTATTTGTTTATAAAGCACTGGTTGATAATTAATTAAAAGACCAATATTATTTCTATGCGGTTTCATGTCCAGCATCTGCACGGGAAAAACATTAACCGATCATTTTTGCTCTTTCACGCATGAATATCCTGTTTTCACCCTGACGCGCTGTAAATACGCTATGGGTGCGCAAGAGCCGCTCGAATGGATTGCTGTTTTAAACAAAGGTTCAAATCTCGAGACAGGAAGTGTTGACCTGCGAGGACCCGACGCTGTCGGGAGCTGATTCCGAGTCAGTCTCGTCACAGTCACGGCTATGAGAGGGAGAGAGAGCCGCGCTGCTCTGGGGTCAGCGCTTTACATCACACCATAAAGAGCGAGAGAGGAAGAGCGGGCCGCGAGGAGACCGCCGGGGCCGGGGAGGGGCGGGAAACCCGCCTCGGCTCTTAACAATGACTTAATTTCTCATGCAAACGCCCGTGTGTGTGTGTGTGTGTGTGTGTGAGGGAGAGAGAAAGAGAAGGCGGATTGCTATTGGAGGGGAGAATGATCAATGTGTGTGTGTGTGTGTGTGTGTGTGGGTAAAAAATTTTTTTTCTTCTTTTGTCACTTCCTTCCAGGCTGAGTCACCCACCGCCGGAGCACCCCGTACGCGGGGACAGCGAGACGCGGGGAGGGACGTGGACAACCCGAGAGCGGACGCTGAAGCGTTGAACACAGGAGGAGAAAAAGAAAGAGAGAAATAAAGGAAGCACAGTGGCAGGGGTGGGACGAGCGAGCCTGAGAGAAGAGGACGAGCACTGGGCTCCCCCCTGACCCCTAAACCCCCGAGCTCGGAGTCATCATGAACGACCAGAACGTGGTGAAGGAGGGATGGCTGCAGAAAAGAGGTGAGAGAAAAACAGAGAGAGAGAGAGAGATCTGATGGTTGTTGTTATTATTATTATTATTATTATGTGAAATCCCTGCTATAAGGCTTAAATGTGTTTGCACTCAAATTTGCACACGCACACACACACACTTAGAATTTCTGAACGAACAAACAAACAAAGAGAGCACCACCTTGACTCGGAATCTCAGGAACGTTTCCCAAGCAATGGTGCACGGTGTGTTTCGTACTTTTTCCGTTTTGTTTTTGCATAAAAAATGTACATTTAGAAATCAGCAGTAAAGCGCTCGCCCTGTCGTCCGGAGATCGGAGGTTCGAATCCCGGGTGATGCTATACTGTAGCCTGTCGAGCCACGGGAGCGTAGAGAAACCCGATTGGCCGAGCTCTCTCAGAGGGGAGGGATGAGAGGCGCTCTTTGGGTGTTCAAGTCGAACCGGGACTTTTGATCATGTAGAATAACAGAACACCGTTATGAGAGTAAAAACTCCCTTTATGTCTCTATATAATCCTCTGGTACACTAACGCACTTATTCCAGTGTCTCACTAGTGCTTGGACACCATCAAGGTAGAAAGTCTTCTCAGTACGCCAGAGCCGTGATCAGACTGCCTGTCTAATTTATGTTCGAAACCCCGGCCTCCCAGGAACCCCTTTAACAGCCTAAACATGTGGAAATGTCTTGGAGCGAGGTCAGGACTTTAATGGGGGACGTGGCAATAACTTCCAGCCGAGCTCCTGTAACGTGCAAGTGGGATCAGGGGTTCCACTCGCTGAAAGTTCCCTGCAGTGCGCTCTGAGCCACCTCGGCCGGGATCGTTATTCACGGACGTACGGCCTTATTTAAAACGTTTGCAATGTTTTACTGCGGCTAAGAGTCTCATCACCGTGCTGCGCTTAAGGTCTTCCTTTTTTTTTTTTTTCAGTTCGGACCAACTCACTCCTGGGATATAAACTTTTAGCTAGAAAATTCCCACAATGCGTGTTTGTTAAAGGGCAACACACACCAAAATGGATCAGGCAAAAGATGATCCTGTATAACGATACAGCTTTGTGTGTGTGTGTGTGTGTGTGTGTGTGTGTGTGTGTGTGTGTGTGTGTGTGTGTGTGTGTGTGGGGTAGCTTTATTAATCCACATAAAATAAATCAACGTGTATGAAGCGGCTCTCTTATTTATCCCGTCCTTCTACATAGATACATGTAGCTTTGCAACATAATTAAGTTTTGGCACCCTCAACATTCAAAGTTGTCAGTGTGTAACGCGTCGTAACGAGGTAACACGTGACATTTAACATGTTTTATTTAGTCCCATAATTTGCATATGTGTGTCTTTTGTCATTAGGGCAAATCCGTGTGTGTGTGTGTGTACATGTATTTTATAATTCATTACTGTGGGCCTTCCATTGTTTCTCTGAGAGTGTATATGAAATTTTGGAGGGCTTTGTGAGTGTGTGTGTGAGAGAGAGAGAGAGAGAGAGAGATTCTGACTCTCTTCCTCTTGGCTTATCGTAAGGGGGAATACCTAGAGAATTGTGTGTGTGTGTGTGTGTGTGTTTGTGAGTGTGTGTTTGGCCATGGCTTTATGTATTTGTCTCCTCAAGGAGGCTACATAAAGAATAATCCATGTGTGTGTATGACCTTTTGATACTCCCTTGACAATAGTGGAGGTGTGTGTGTGTGTGTGTGTGTGTGATGTCTTGCTTTGTTGGATTTATTTATCTTTTTGCTTTTTCGTCTCTACAGATGTCGTGTTTTTGCACATCTGGACTCCTTTAACATCAGGTTTAATTGAAAACAAGTTTTTAAAACTTTACAGTAGATTCTAAAGTTTTATAATAACAGATAACTGATGTTGAGTCCATAGATTTAAATATTTATTTTCCTTTTAAAAATGAGATTACAAGCAGTTGTATTTACTCTCAGAGATGATGATCTTTTATCTACAGAACCTAAAGATTAACCAGCACTAAGTTAGTTGGGGCTAGGCATGTAAGCCAACTAAGTATACTGTACGTGTTTGCAGGAGCCATGATGTCATCATTCTAATTTTAAGCGCCTGTAAGCTATGAAGCGTTTTAGTGATGTCACCAACCGAACTCGTACATACAGTAGCCCCGCCCCCACTTTCCCCTCCGTCATACTGGAGTCTCATTTTAAAACAGAATTAGCACAGTGTTTCAAACGCCATTTGTTCTGTATTTTTGTGAATCAGTTTAGTGAGTGAGAAATATTACAGGTTAGACTACTGACACCGGGTGATTTGTGTGATAGACGCGAACCCTCCTCTCCCTCATCCTATCTGTCATGTTCTCTACCAATACCAATAGAGTCGTGACTCACGACACTGGCCGGCATTTTGCCAGGGCGGCTCTGAGCGCCTGAAAATGAAAGTTCAAAATAATGATAACATTTGCGCAATCAGTTGTTCCATCACTCATTTTTACATTGTGTTTTATCATGTCACTGTGTGGGTCAGTTAACCTTGTTATCGCTCTGATTCTAGTTTAAGAGCGAGTCAGGAGACATTTGGATCTTACAAACCCAAACAGCTCATGTAAATATACAGCAGAAACTCGGAATACGATTATACAGTAATCGGTTCCGGAGGCGAGTTCTTAAGGCAAAATTCCGTATTGTGGAACACATTGTCCCATAGGAAAAAATGTAAATGCAGATGATCCGTTCCAGCCACCCAAAAATATTACCAACTTCCGACACTGTAATCATATTTTTGCATTAAAAAACATTTAAATGAAGTAAAATATGAAATAAATAGACATTAAATCTCATTTAACCTTCATTTCTGATTCCTCTTGGCACGGGCTGTTTTAAAAACCAAACTGAAAGTGACTCTTCGTGACTGAACGTTTTGCTACCATCCTTGCTAACATCCTAGGGACCCATGGTGCTATGTCTTCACTAAATCTTGTACAAAATGCAAAAAAAAAAAAAAAAAAACGTAAATTCACTTCACTTGTCTTTCCACTGACGCAAACTAGTTTTGAATGTCTCCCATACGTACACGCAGCTTAGCCGGCGTTCAGTTCAACTTGGTTCGGTTGCTCGTATGCCGAAAATGCATCGTATGCCGAGACAAATTCCTTGCAAAATGAAAAAAAAATTTCTTAAGGGGAATTCATATTCCGAGGTACCATTGTGAAATAGAATAGGAAAATAATATACGAAGGGGCGGTTAAGTCAAACTGGGTGAAAATGCTTGTGAATTAAGGCGTTGCATCCTCTCTTCGTCTCCTGTGCCTTATTTTTGGTTTCAGGGAATCCTAGAGCTAGTACATGGGTGGAAAGGAGGACCAACAACATAAAAACAGGCTAACAGGTAGCTATAGGGAACAAATAATCTAGAAAACAACAGGTGTCTATTTAGAAGCTAACAAGATGTAACAAAGCGCTTCCAGAGGGCTTCAATAGGCTGCTTTTAAACGCATAGCTCCGCCTCTTTTAGTCGGGTCCTGGCCATCCCATTGGTTCAATCCCAATTGATGAGGACTGACATGAGGATCAGCCTATAGGGGGACAGCAACAAACTAAAGTGCAGACAAACAGTGGGAAAAAAGAAGCGTTGTTTGTGATGACTTCTTCTTCTTTGTCTTTCGGCTGTTCCCTTTCAGGAGTCGCCACAGCGAATCATCTGCCTCCTCTGAAACCCTATCCTCTGCATCCTCTTCTCTCACACCAACTAACTTCATGTCCTCTCTCACTGCATCCATAAATCTCCTC
>JAOVVA010000028.1:13657702-13681154 GCA_028565275.1 Leiocassis micropogon | reverse complement strand
TATATATATATATATGCGGAATGTTTTAATGACTGTGCAATGTTACTTCATACAATCTTTTTTTGTTTCGTTTTTTTGCTCAAGGTGCCAATAATTTTGGAGGCCACTGTAGGATGATGTGGGGACACGAGGCAAACGAAACCCAGATCAGATCACATTCACCACGAAATCGCTTAATAGTACACTAGATAAATAAAAATGATTCGCGAGCCCAAAAGTAATGGCGCCCCTGCATATCTGTGCACTACATACTGTTGAAAATAAAATAATAATAATAATAATAATAATGACCTTTACTGCATTATCTGTACTGTTTCACTGTACGAGTCAGTATTGTTCCACTCCGCAAGTTTTTTGTGGTAATACGTGGTTAGTGATACAGCTTCAGACTCGTCCGATTTGTCCATCGAAATAAGCCTTTTTCTTTTTTTTTTTGGTCACAACAAACCTGTACCGTATGTTAGGAAATTAAACAATACTTAAAAAAAAAAAAACGATAAAGCAATCAAAACAAATGAAACACTGTTTTTTTTTTTTTCTCACACAGATTCTGTGGTAATTAACTCTCGCGTCTTTTATATTCGCACCCACGAGATGTACAATTTCCAATTTTCAAATGCAACAAAGCTACATCAGGCTTAAACGCTCAAACTTTTTCCCCCGCCTCGGTGTATTTTCGTACCACAGTACTACTTCGCGCTTACGCCAGCGTTACGCTCCGTCTCTCGTCCTTGTGACGAAGGTTTGTCATTTTTATGAAAGGAACTAAGGACGCGTTACGAATATCGTTTTTGGTTCTTCAATTATACTTATGTTGTTTTGTTTTTGTTTTTTTCTTTTCATTTTTTTTTTTTAAACACCAAAGCAATCAGCAGGTTTACAGTGAACTGTCCTGCTTTATTGCTGTTTGGTAATATTTATTTTAAGTTATAATAAAATTATGAAAAAACAATGTGTTGTGGTTGTTGTATTGATTTCAGGTGGGAGAAAAACCTTTTAATTAATAAACTTAAATGTGGATTGAAAAATCTTTCAGTATTCAGGTATGTGCGAAAGTTTGCATCCCCTTTTCAGATGAACCCATGTACGAGGGTAAGTCAAAAATGAGCTGGCTGATGAATTTATTTGAAGTAAGAATAGACAAATCCATAATTTTTCCCTTTGCTTTTCAACACACTTTGTCCATCTGTCAACAAATTTTCTTACCCCCTCATTAATTAAAAATGTTTACGGCTAAGCTGCGAGCTACGAATGCACCGCTGTCTTCACTTCTTCATCAGAAGTGAATCTCCGTCCTCGTGGGGCTGCTTTCAGGGGACCGAACAGGTAAAAGTCTGAGCAAGATCAGGACTATAGGGAGGATGCTTTAACACCTCAAAACCTCAAAATTTCTCTCAGAGAGTCCACAGTGTGGGCAGAAAACTTTTACCTTACTTAGAATATCGCTCCAAATGTTGTTTGCGGATATCCAAATGCTTCTGTTTATGCTCTTCCGTGAGTCGTTTCAGCACCAGGCACACCCTCAGACCACAAAAAAGACCCTGAATCATATAAATGCTGCGGCATCCATTTTTATTCGCACTGTGGGTACAAATGAACTGATGGAACACGTTCACGCCTGCACAGCAGTGACCGGGGAGACAGTAGCCTTGAACGAAAAGCGCTGATAAGACGTTTTAATATAACCGGAGTGTGGATAATTTTTGACTCACTCTCAAATTTTTAAGCATTTTTTTCATAATAGCATAGCGCTAATTTATGTGTTAAAGTTACAACTTTGCAAATTTACAATTTCTTAAGATGCTAATAGAAGAAATAATACTTTTTTTCTGAATAATTTTTTTTGTGTAATTACTATTTTTTTTATTATATATAACATCAGGTTTAATGTCTTCTATTTTTGTAAATAATTTATAATGCAAAAGAGACAGATGTGTTCCCTTTTCCTATTCAAAGCCCCCTACGAGGATGCAAACTTTTGCACGCAACTTGGCAAAAATTTTGTTGATCAATACACAAATATGATGGACAACATAGTATACTTTGGGAGCAATCCACACTGTAGATATGATGGGAAAATTTGGTGGTTTATTAACAGAAAACAGACAAGATGATGAAACATCAGAAGCAACAAATTAAATTACAGCCATCATTTTTTTTTTCATCTCTTCTGTTTAAAAAAAAAAAAGAAAACAGTTTTTAAATGAGCAAACATATGAGTCCTATCAGTGGTGAGCCTTTTCAAGGCCTTGTCAGCTACAAAACGGAAATACGGCGTGTGAACGTATGGAGATGAGAATTCCCCGAAGATTTCCTCAGGATGGGTTTCCCCCGTCGCTCACTCGGGTACGGCAGGAGGCCAGTCCACGTCCACCGACTGACAATGATAACACACACACACACACACACACACACAGGAAACATGATGGGTCAAAAAAATCTCAGCTTGTACTTCCAAAGTGCTACCACTGTTTCAAATTTCAAGCAAATGGACAGACAAATGTCATTTGCTTGAAATTTGTATAAGTAATAAGTAATAATAAGTAAGAACTTGTTAGCTGATTAGCGCTACCAGGCTAATGTAACCTCAATTTTACCTCAGGCTTTCATTGTCAAACTGTAAAGGGAAACTCTGTGCTGAAAAAAACTTGTTTATACTGCAGTATTTTTAATGTTTTTAGTGATTCTGGTGCTCATGTTAACGCTATGAAAAGTTAGCAGTTGTCTGCCATGCTACAGTAGTGTGACAGGATGGCATGACTAGCGCAGTTACGATGAAATCTTCAGCATTTATTTATTTAACTCTGAACTCAGCGGTCAGAATTCTATCATTTAGGAACATTCAAGCGACCAAGCAAAAGAAACATTGCCAATTCCATTTTTTTTTTTATTATTTGTTTGCTTTGTCAAAGTGCTAGCAACAAACTAGGCGGTTAGCATTAGCACTAGGAATTATAACACTGTCCTCAATGTACAGTATTTACTGTCCCAAAATAGTGAATCAGTGTGGTACTGATCCTAAGTAAAATATGACTGTAATGTATTTTAAAAATAAATACTTCTCTTTTTTTAACTAATAAACTGAGCAGCCATGTTGATATGATGTCATGTCATGTTATGTCATGACAGGGTTTAGGATGACTTTTGGACTTGACTTAGGCTTTTGGTCTAAGTTTTTAGTTTTGGTCTAAGTTTTTAGTCAGATGTAGAGAAATAAAGTGATACCGGTTGCCACAGCCACTAAAACCACATCAGCAGATCTGCGTGACATCACTGAACACCAGGATGTGGTTTAAAAGAGAATAAAAAATGTTAACGCTATGAAAATGTAAGGTTTTCTGGCTTTGATGGTGGCACCAATGGCTTCATAGCTTCAAGAAGCAAACATCAAGCACCCAAGATATTGTGTCTAATTGGTTATGTTAAATTAACAGTTTGTCAAGAATCAATCAAACCTCCACGTCCAGCTCCAGAATGTCCACCTCTGTCTCCATGAGGGCACCGAGGTTGGGCTTCGTCCGGCCGAAGTCTCCATGCACAAACTCTTTAATGTAGCTGTTTGCCGGCTTGTTAAGATCAAGTAGATAGATAGATAGATAGATAGATAGATAGATAGATGTGGATATTCTGGTGTCATTCTATCATGATCAGCATTGATTTTTCAGTGATTTGTTCTGCATTCGCTTTTCTGTGGGATTAGACATTACATTTAGCCATTTGCCAGACGCTCTTATCCAAAAGTGCTTTGAAATTTCCATCACTGGATCGATCCATAGATACACTAAGTTAATACAGTAGGTTACTAACTAAGTACCATCAGTCAGACACTGTTGGGAAAAGATTAACCCATCCCAGAAAACATTTGGATGTTTAATGACCGCTGAAATGACGTCCCTCCGACATGTCCCGTCATGGTTGAAAAAACGTTCCAAAATTAAAGTTGAATGGATGTGTTTGACATTATCTGATTACAACAGCCATCAATCGTCCAAGTGTTTGTTTGGAGGGTATATATATTGAACAACACTTAGCTAAAAGTCAAAGTAAAAGCTAATCATGCAACCCCAGACAACTGTAGACATGTAAAAATGTATCTGAATGCATTTTTGCAATGCAATGTTTTGGTAAAATTTTTACCAATTAATTTTGCCTACCGCGGCTGTTATTGGCCAGGGACACGACGTTGCCGTTGGACCAATGTTTGCTGGGAAGGATTGGAGAAACAGATATGTCTTAAGTTGTCATTTAAAGATTGCCAGCGACTCAGCTGTACGGACATCTAGAGGAAGTTCATTCCACCACCTAGGTGCCAGAACAGAAAACAGTCTAGATGGATGTCTTCCTTGATCTCTGAGAGCTGGTGGGACCAGCCAAGCAGGGCTGGAGGATCAGAGGAAACGTTGTGCGGTGCGAGGTGTGATTAGACCTGAGATGTAAGTGGGTGCTGGGCCGATTTCAGCTTTGTAGGCAAACATCAGGGTTTTGAATTTGATGCGGGCAGCTACAGGAAGCCATTGGAGGGAAATGAGAAGTGAGGTGGGAGAACTTAGGAAGGTTAAAAACGAGACAGCAAGACCAGACAGGCACATGACCCTGTCTCTAGTTTACTGGTATATAATCAATGCTATACCTGGTCAACCTGGTCATTTAGTACATTTAGGTCGTCAGCTGACTTTACTTTATTGCCACATAACGTTGCTGAGTCTAGACCTGAGCAACTGATCAACCCCAGATCATAACAATGTCTCCAGAGGCTTGTACAGTGGACACTATGCATGATGGGTGCATCACTTCATGCCCTTCCCTTCTTACCCTGTCGTGTCCATCGCTCTGGAATAGGGTCAGTCTGGACTCACATAACCTTTTTCTATTGCTCCAAAGTCAAATCTTTACACTCCCTAACAAATGTAAGCTTTTTTTTCCTTCTGAAATGGTGGCTTTTTTTTTTTGTTGGCTGGGCAGTGTGCGCAAGTGTGTGCGTGTGTGTGTAAGGATACGTCCCGGCCTGTGTGCGCAGCTGCAGTGTAAAGTGTTGTGTGTCCAGGTAGGTCGCGCTCATGGAATGGATGACTCTCTGTCTGACGGCAAGTGGTCTGCGATGGAGGACGCGGAGGGGGGTCTTCTGATCGATCTTCAGCTCCTACACACACAGACACACATACTTAATGTGTTTGTCTTTTAATTAGGACATTTACTGGTGTGTAACGAAGAGGCTGTTTTACCAAAGAATAAAATTGGTTATTGGACAGCAGATCCCTAACAAGAATTATACATGGTTAAAATAAATTAATATTATTATTTCTATTAATTCTATCTATTATTATTAATATCAATAAAATTTCCTTCGTTCTTATTCCTGATCAATATTGATACATTCATAATTATTATTATATATGCTGTAGATACATAGAAAATGTATTGTCTATTATTTTTTTACAAAAATATAAATCCCACGCTTCTCTAACACACCTGATATTTAATTATCAACCCCTAATAAATTTATATTTAATATTCGTTCAAAAGCATACACTATACAAGACTGGAAAATAAAAAAATGTAAATAAAATCATAAGAATAAAAATATGACACTTAATTTACTAGTTTTAATGCTACAAGTGATAAATAGTGAAGATTGTAAACCTTGATGTTTTTAAAAAAGTCAAGATCGCCTGGAGTTATCGGCTTTTGGGTCCAGATAAGGGCGCTGTAGGACTTGGTCTTTTCCTCTTCTCCTTCTTTCATACGACTTGTAGCTTCTCTACAAACATATACACAAGAGACATGTAGACATGTAGCCTAAATAGCTTGGATGTGGTTATATTTTTAAAACATATGTATAATATAAAAGTTCCACTCTGTCAGACACACACCGGGTTACGATCTGCAGGTCTCGGACTCGTATTTTGTCAGACGACGTGTTGATCGTCTGCACAGATAAGAGAAAATAAATAATGGAGCAATTATTGCCTGGAGAGAGAGAGAGAGAGAGAGAGACGTTTCTGTCGTCAGTTCAGTACCTCCTGGAGTTGTCTGATTTCGGCTTTATTAAACCTTGCTCTGTGTGGATTCAGAAGCTCGATGGCAAACGGCCGTCCTGCAGGAGACACAGCATTAAGTATTTAAGCTTAAAAAAGAATTAGCTTGTGATAAGGCATCATTTGAGAACTCATGCCTGTTCCCGCATGCTAAAATTCACAACTAGTTAGTATTGTTGTTGGTGTTTCCCATGAGGTCCACCATAACGTGTGAAGTATACTTGGCAGATATTTAACATTTCTGAGACCGTGTCTACCAGTGAAACTTTTCATACGGATGAAAGCAGTCAATTATACGGTACATAAACATAAATTCAATGACTCTCACACACCATTTCCTAACGTCCGTACGTCCACGTCTTCTCTCCCGGATGAGCAGAAGTTAAAACCTGTGAATAAAACAATCTGAGAATACATACAGTACAGTACAACATCCAGCAAGTATTAATTTCACTACCATGAAATGCACTACTAGAGTGTCCTTGAGTTAAAGCTGAAATCCTCACAGTATTTGGTGCCTGGATCTACCAACATGTCACGCTTAAGTGCTTTCTCCGTCTGCTTCCTAGTTTACAATGTCCTGGTAACAACTGGCAAGGGCTTTGATCAAAGGATTATAAAAATTCTGACTGTGGCCACGTCTACACTACAGGCTTAGCAGCAATGCAATTTACTACCACCAGAACAACTCTTGACTGAGAACCATATCCAAAGTGGTTTCTGTACAAGGTCTCTGAAGAAACCGAAGACTCAAAGGCTTGCATCGCGGTGATCCCAGGAAGTAGACCAAATCCAGTCCATTCCACAATGACCTCTGGTTCCCAGAAGAGTTTGATTTAGAAGAAGTAATCCATACCAGAGGCACAGCAGGTACAGGTAGAAGTGTGGGCAGGCGTTAGAGAGGCTATAACCACAAGGATTGTTGGAATGAGGTAGTACAATTTTGATGGGAAGTTGTTGAGACGCGCCAGTGATACAAATGATCATATGCTCTTAAAAGCATGCACGCAGCACATCCTCATCCTGATCCACACCCTACATACAATTATTCCCGGAATAACCCAGATACACCAGTACGACTATTGCTAA
Source organism: Leiocassis micropogon (assembly GCA_028565275.1). Lineage (NCBI taxonomy): Eukaryota > Metazoa > Chordata > Actinopteri > Siluriformes > Bagridae > Leiocassis > Leiocassis micropogon. Next base: position 13,674,030 of record JAOVVA010000028.1, on the reverse strand, counting down.
CGGGCTGAGGAACAATTGTAAACTGGAGTTGCTGCAACAGAGCCTTCAGAGAACCATTATCATGAGCTGGTAAATCAAGTGGCTCCAACTCTGTTGTCCTTCTCAAGAATTGAGAGTGATCACAAAGCTAGATCCAAAAGTGGTTACCAAAAGCGGATCCTTGCAACAACCTATGAACTGTAGTTAAAAGTTGACCAAAGAATATGACCAGCACCACTCTCAGACCAGGAACATGGACCGGCACTCTACCAAGACTCTGGTGACCAAAATAGACCAGGTCAAACAAGATAGAACAGCCCATGTATAAGGACGTGGTGGGGCAGTGATGCCCCTGGGGAAGAGAATTTGTGGTCCATGCACTTAGTCAAACGTACAGTCTACTGGAAGAGGCAGGGGCAAGCAGGAGCAGAGTTATGAGGATAGCAAAGAGGTTTACTAGATTATTATGGATTAAAAGAAGTGTGGCACACAAGCCAAAACCTCTAACATCTACTGACCCCTGGACAAACCACTGATGATATGTTCCCAGTTCATGAGATGAAAACAAATCCTAACAAATAATGACAAACTAAATACAATCAGAAAAACAAACCATTCATTTGTATTCTCGTCCTAAAGTATGTAAATAGTGCTACGTCTTCTATGCATGTCACACGAACAGTGTTGATCTGACTGACCATCCGCTTTGAAGGCAGACAGCAGAGGATTGGCGATCAACTCCTCCACCGATCCCTCCATGCGTCTCTCTCCGTCTATTACCCAGGGGGTCTGAGGAAGCTCCCGGGAGAACTTATTATACCTCCCTAAAGACGCAGAAGAAAAAGTCACCTTCGTCTACTACGGTTCTTAACAAAGATATTTAAGAGAGATTTGGAAGAGAATCAGAGATTTACCTGCTATGAAGACAGATGTATGGAGACATGTGGTCTCAAGTGGCGTGCACTGGCTAGAGGGTGAGACAGGTGGACACGGGTAATGTCTACAGAGACACATAGCAGAGACGTCAGTCCGGTCTGGACGTACAGTAGCAAGTGCGCCCAACTCTTAGACAGTGAGAATTGGTGGTATTAGTTGCTACAGAAGTTAGAGTGTTCTGACCTGAGGAACTTTGTATCTGAGATCTTCTCCAGCGCCTTCACCACCGCCATCCTAGTGAACACGGACTGAAAAAAGACATACAAACCCAAACTACTACCCAAGCCCTTAAAAACACTCATTTTCTCAACATGTTAGCTTGTTTTGATGTAACCATGACAACAGGTTTTGTTGAAAATAAGAAAAATGTAGGGGAGCAAATTAGCAAAAGTAAAGCTTGTTGATTTTAATTGAGTACATACAGCTTTGTTCTTCGTCGGCTTGAAGCAATCTGGACATTCCGTTGCTCTGCGAATCACACGACAGTCGTCATTTAACCACATTTAGAAATTGCTGCTAATGAGAAATAAATGGACATGAAAGAAAAGCGTAAAAGATGAAACGTACAGGAAGTGGCAATCTCCATCTGTTTCTGGATGCGCGAAACCGACGCTGACCTCGAATGTGCTCTGAGGAATAAAATAGGACACGTTGTTAGTGTTAGCGTGTGAAAAAGTTGTATAGCAGGAAGAACCTGACATGAAGGTAGAAGTCGATATTAACTGCTGTGTGCTGACAATGTGCTTTTGCTAAATTCCTTTATTAAAATAAAAATACTTACACATTGATGTGAGAGAGAGAGAGAGAGAGAGAGACGTAACCAAGGAACCAAGTGGCTAAGGACAATCCTCAACGTGATGCTACCATCACCATGCTTCACTGAATTTTTTTCCCCCCAGACTGATTAATTACTGAGGTACAGTACATCAGAGTACATAATAATAACACTTCATGTTATATTTTATTTAACACCTATCTGATGCACGTGAAAGTGTTTTATTTCTTTTGTACCTCAGCGATTTGTCAAATGTGTAATTGAGTTTATTGTATTAGGTGCAACGTGATGTGCATTATATCAATTTATGGGCATGAGGCGAGGTACACCCTGGACAGGGTGCTAATCTATCGCAGGGCACATACACACACACATACACTCATTCACACACTACGGAAACGCCAGTTAGCCTCACCTGCATGTCTCTGGACTGTGGGAGGAAACCGGAGTACCCGGAGGAAACCCACCAAGCACAGGGAGAAATGCAAATGCCATGCACACAGAGACGGGAATCGAGCCTGGCTAGGAATCGAACCCGGACCCTGGAGGTGCAAGGCGACAGTGCTAACCACCGTCCCGCCCTAAATTGAATGATGCAGATTCAATTAAATAAATAGAACCAATGTTTTGCTGCGACAGGCTGCAAAGTGCCTAAAGATACAATTTAATAATTGGTTGTTTACGCAACAGCCTCAGCAGTATATTAATCACCGGCCTGATCATCTGTCATCATCTGCACCTGTTACTCACTGGTTCATACCTTAAGTTAGATGCTTAAATGACTCATAGGTCAAAAAAAACATTCCCCTGTAACTGCTCAGGTACAGAGACTGGACTGAAAATGAGAGACAAATAAAGTTTTCCAGGAAGCCTGGAGAACTATTCCTCGAGACTACATTGAAAAATACAAGAAAGTCCGGCTCATTGGAAGCAAAATATGAAGAAATGCGGGCTATCTCGAGACCTTTGCGCCGTTCTGTACTTTACATATTTAGATTTCCTTCTGGTTAAATCATTGCTTTGACTTTAACAACATAATCAAGTTCTGCACCCACTGGAGACTCCTTCCATTAACGTTAAACATTTCCTCATAGAAAACCTCACCATGTCATGATTGCACATTTTCCTAGTTAAATAATATCAGTATTTTTTATTTGACTAGTTTAGAAGCTTTAGACATGAATGAGAGTACCACTTACGTTAGTGAGTACCGACGCTCCCAGCTCTTTACCCACCAGCCCCTGGACGGCCCATTTAAAAGCGTCCTTCACCTGGACCACGTCCTCCTTATCCGCACACATGTTCTTCTCTCTGACACACACGATATACAAAAATACATTCGAACAATCTGTACAATCCTACTCTCCAGTAGTGTTGGCCGACGTCAAAACTGTAACTTTTATTGCATTATCGCCACAAAATCAGACAATAACATCCTTTAAGCAGTCGGAGTAGAGTTAAAGATTCCATTCCTGTGTAGATCTTGGGACACATTAAGGTGAAAAAAAAACAAACAGACTAGACAACTTGTGCTGCTTGAGTACCTGAGTTCCTTCTTGACATGCAACCAACAGGAATGCTGATAACAGGAAAAAAAAACAGAGATGGTTACATACTCGAGTGTGAGACGTAGTATAAATGTGAATGCGTGCGTTGAGGAGGTTAGTGCACCTCTCTGACGGACAGCTGAGCAGGAAGAGAGACGGCCAGCATCAGATTGTCAAACTGGTAGCCGCCTTTTCTCACAACCTCGGACACCTTTAAAAAAATGGAAGGCGCAGTAATGATCAAGCAAGAGTTATCTAACACACCTTTTATATTTAAAAGTATCTACCAGAGGGAGCGCTGTTGTGCGCTCGTAGGCACTAGTGATGGGAAGTTTGGATCATTTTAGTGACTCAGTTCTTTGAATCTTGCTCATCAAAATTAATTAATCTTTTAGTTTATTTCGTTCTTTTGGTCAGAAATAAAATAAAATGTTACATTTTCAATAAACAGACCCCCAACATGTCTATGTACACAAATTTTGGCTATAGTTCCAGTAACGAAAATATTACAATGTAGCTAAGAACATATTATAATAAACAGAATGAGCAGCTCACCTCTCATATCTTCTGGTCCGAGTCGTTTATTCTTTTGAATCTATTGCACTGCATAGCGTCTATGGGAGTCACGTGATAAAGGAACGAGTGACTCGGACCAAAAGGAAACTACTCATTTCTGTTTCCTGTACATAACCTATGAAGGTTTTGCGAGGATTTGCGCATGCGCGCCCAGTAGAAAACTAACGAATCACTCTCTGAGACTACTCGTTCTTCTGTGTCACGTTAAAGACTCATTCAAAAAGAATGAATCGTTCATGAACGACCCATCACTAGTAGGCTCAAGGGGGCGGTACAACAGCACTGCCTCGAGTGTGATATCGCTTTTATACAACGGTTTCACAAACACCATTTAATATCAACAGATTATGATTTGTTTCTTTATTTAACCAGTTATTTTGCTCCAAGAAAAACATCCTTTCACGACTGGAGGAACTAACTAACCGCAACTGGCGGAGCTGGCATAATTACCAGGGGTGAAATTAGGTTTAAATTCTTACCGGTACTTTGTAGCCAAAAGGTTGAGTAGAATAAACCATGGAGGTGGTGGACAGTCCTGTAAATCTCAAAGGTTTCTCCATTTATTCCACTTTAGAATATCAACTACCAATAACTTCCAGGTTTTGGGGTTGAATCCCAAATACAGTAGTGTTAAATGGAACACTAGTGCGCTATGTAGGACGTACAATCCCTTATCCCACACAACAAGTAGTGCCCTTGATCAGGGGTTAGAAAGTGATTTGGGATCACAGATAAAACTGTTTATAATATCATGTTTTTTATCATTTTGTTTCATTTTGTTTGTACTTTTATTGCCTTTTTTTAAAGCAAAACTTAAGATGCGCTTATTTAGTATGGCTTTTAATATTTTTAGTTTTGTGTTTTTTTATAATTTTATAATTTTATGTGATTTATTTTGTTTTAATGCTGTGAAGCACTTTGGTTCTGTAAGGTGCTATACAAATAAATGTTGATTGATTGATTGATTGATTGAGGCAAGTAAGAACGACTTAGAAGCAATAATTAAGGAAGCAAAAGTGTTGTTTAAGACGACATAATGTATTCTTGCTGAAAATGTAACTGCCCTCTGTGACTGGGTTGTGAATGTGAGTTTTGGCAGGCAGCTGCTCTCTTCTCAATACCACGGACCATACAGACCCACTCTCACCCACGCTGTGACTGACAGTTAGTGTAATTAACGATTATTAGATCACCTGTGACCCGGAGTGATGCATATTGTAAATTTAAGGTCTATTATCACCACTCGTGGAATGCCTCTCATCCAATCTGATTACTCGATCCGATCCAACTGTTGAATTAGAAATGCCATTCTGGTCTTATCAGAAATTTTATAATTAGATGGTCAGTGTTTCAAAATCTTAGTATAAACACACCTGTTTCTTGAAGAACCCAGAGTGTGTTTAAGAACATACCCAAAGTTCTAGGACAGTATCAATCAGGCTATTCGTAAAATATCCCCAAACTGTAATTAAAAATCCCATAAAAAGCAAATCAAATCCATTAATTTAATTAAGTTAACATTTAATATGATGCCACCACCACCATGCTTTATTGTATGCAGCTGAGTTATTTTTTTGCAATTTTGTTTTAAATCTCTCAGACAACACAATATGATTTACTACACAATTAATTCTGTAAATCTTTCATTGAATTTCAAACGCTCACACGCACCTGTTTGGCATAACTCTGGTCGCAGAAGTGCTGCAGCACGCCGACACACGCCACACACACCCCTGAACACGCCTTCGGCTCTGACACATCCTCTGCACCCGCTTTCTCTCCTGACGATTCCTGTGCCTCCGTCTTCATTTTCTTACACGGCGGGCCCCCTGTCTCTCCCGCCTCTCCTGAGGCACCATGGGATTTCTCGGCATCATCTTCGCTGAGGAACGCTAAAAACGCTTTACGTATGTCCTACAGAACAGCACACAAGAATAAAGGCCATGTGATGATGTTTAAAGGACAGATACTTACGTGAAGGAGAGAGTTACACACATACACACCTCAGGGGACTGCTGATACGAAGAATATTTTCCTACACAACAGAATCTGAGGACGCATCTTCCACAGCAGCCGGCAGCCAACAGCTTCCTGATGACCGGGCGGTCTTTATCTTTAAGCGGCAACGTCATGAAGGGAAAGATAACTCTGAGAGACAGGAAAGAAAGTGAGACAATAGTAAGAATAACAAGATCTCTAGGATACCTGTAAAATTTGGACACATTTAACTTGTTTTTTTGTCGTTCACAGGGTAAAATAAGCACGTTTTCACCCCTAACAGGCCTGCTACTCCTATCCATTCTACAGCTTAGTAAAATTATAATCACCCTTATAATCACCCGTATCACTTTTCAGAATTTATATGCAATCTTGTTAGGGTTTGTTAATGTCAGATAAATAGTCGGACGGACGGACGGATGGACGGACAGATACTTTATTGATTCAAAATGAAAATTCAGTTTCAAATTATTTTGTTGTTTTTTTTTCTTTTTAGATAGATGGACACAACAATGCGGTAATCCTCAAGGTTCTCTTTTAGGCCCACTATTGCTTGTTCTCAGAAGCATAACACTTGCTTTCACTTCTATGCTGATGATTAACCATTATAATAAGTTTTTTCTATCTGTATATGATAACGCAGGAGTCACCAAGGTCAAACTTTCTACATCAAAGACGCACAGACACCCACGGATCAAATTTAAACATCAATACTATACAATTCATTTGACCAGTTATCCGAATGTGGGATCCTAAACATGGTTTCTACACTAAAATGACACGACATAATTCCAGTAGTTAACTGTGTGTGTGTGTTTGGTAGATGACATAATTTCATTCCACAAGCTAGGACTGGACGGCATGGTGGCTTAGTGATTAACACTGTCGCCTTGCACCTCCAGGGTCTGGGTTGGATTCCCACCTCATTTCTGCTTGCATGGAGTGTTGCAGGGAGTTTTGTTCTCCCTGTCCTTGGTGGGTTTCCTCCGGATACTCCGGTTTCCTCTCACAGTCCAAAGACCTGCAAATTAGGCTAACAGCATTCCCAAGTTGCCCATAGTGTGAATGAGTGTGTGAGTATGTGAGTATGTTCCCTGCGATGGATCGGCACCCCATTTAGCGTATACCCCACCTCGTGCCCTTTGTCTCTTAGATTCTACTTCTTGAGGAAACTCAGGTCCTTTAATGTCTGCAGCATGATGTTGCAGATATTTTATCAGTCTGTTGTGGCGAGGGAAATATTATTTGCTTCCATCTGCTGCATCAGGATCAGTGCCTCTAAGAAACTCAACAAACTCATCAAGAAGGCTAGCTCAATACCGGGCACTCCCCTCAAATGTTTGGAGCTTGTAGTGGAGAGAAGGATACTACCTACACAAACTGTTAACCATCATAGAGAACACCTTACATTCCCTCCAAAACCTACTGGATAAACAGCGGAGCACTTTCAGTAAGAGAATGCTTCAGCTTCGCTGTGACCACGAACGCTACAGGAAGTCAAGAGAGGGATCTCCTTCTCTGTCATTGCAATAAACAGGCTCATATACTGTACATTCTGTCTTCAATGTCACATCCTTCATTCATTGCATCCTCTTTTTTATTTTCTTAGTATTTGCTGGTTATAACTTGTTGGTTCATTCTCTCCATTAGTACTTGCTGGTGCACCTCATGTACAGTTTCATTCCCACTCGTATTTTTCCTCCTCCCTCATTGTAATTCCTTTTTTGCTGCTTACTTGTTGTATATTCTGTAAAAACTGGCTGCTGTAACAATGCAATTTCCCCTTCAGGATTAATAAAGAACTTTATCTGTCTACACTCCAGATCATCTGCAACACTGCGGTATAGATAGTATAGTGTGTGACCGCTGAGGATATTGACAAATAAACCCTGATTCTGATGACTCATCGGGCCAGGACACATTCTGGAAGCCTGGACCTCATTGTAAGATGCACACAGATGATGCTAGGATGTAAATATTACAATGGGCCCTCACATGGCAATGACAGGTGTCACAGGGTGGAAATTTACACACACAGCCTACATATAAACCACTAGGTCTTATGTGTTGTATATGGACTGTTTTGGGATTGCGGATCTGGCAACCCAGGCATCATATAAACGCTGAAATAAAGGTTTTCGTTTACATTTTGTTTAACACACCAGTGTTCAGATTCTCAGATCAACGCATGAATGAACTCACTGCATAAGCTTGAGTAAAACACGTGATTATTTCATTCAGCAGTTGCATTGACAGTTTAGCTCATATAAAGCAAAAGTACCAAATTACCTTTGAGGCGGAGGACTTTAACACGGTCACGATATTCTCCAAAATACACTTATTAACATATAAACATTTGTAGAAATACAGTACCAGACTCTGCTAGTGCTCTACTCAATAACCAGTGCTAGCATGTGCATGTGTGTTAATCTTCAAATATCTATCAGTAGTTATTTATCAATAATTGTGCCATAGTGTTAAAAAAAAAGACGTTTACAGAAAATAATAGTTTTTTTCAAAACACACAAAACTTATGCGCTTTTAATTATTTTTATTATTTAAAACAATTTAATCTGGCATAATATTCGCTGCCTATTCTACGTCATCAGCGTGCGCCGACCCCACCAGCAGCCGCAGCCCAACCCCGCCTTTGGGTCCTTTCGCTCCTTTGGTCGCAGCCGGTGGTTCTGGAAGGTTCTGTTGTAATTTAACGCAGGCACAACCGGAGCGAATCTGCGTCCATCCGAGCCGTGGGAGCGGTGTGCCGGTCAGCACGCAGCGCGGACGTCTTCCTTAAACACTGAAAACAAATAATTTAGTGTGATTTTCCATTAATAATAAAAAATAAAGTAAAGATGCCAGAAGCCGCGGTTGCAGTGCCGAAGGGAGGCAAGAATAACGGAGGCACTTATGTGGACCGGGACAAACCGGCTCAGATTCGGTACAGCAACATCAGCGCGGGGAAAGGCGAGTCTCTTTTTAAATTATTTTATAGACTTTATTTGCGGACTCGTGCCGAGTGTGCAGGTCATTATAATTTTATGGTGTAACAAAGGAACAGATGCTTTGCTGAACAGAAGTTTGTGACGTAATATAAGTAGAACGGAACTGAGACTGCATTCTGGTGTGTGTGCGCGCGCAGCATATCGTTTAATATATTTATTTATCTAAAATCTTAGGGTTAGCTCCTGACAACGCCATGTATGGTGATGATGAAGCAGCGCGCGCCATGTTCCTCTGCCTGAGGGCGCGCGCGGTATTATCGGTCTGTTTTCACATCACGATACTCGATATCTGCGATATTAAGCATAATCTCGATATCAGCATCCCGGTGGCACTCTGCTGATCTTCAAAGCAGTTAGTCTGTGAGCTGTCAAGTGATAGATTTTCAGGAAGCAGGAAATCACACCGGTTCATGTAAGGAAGTGTTTGTTTATTAGGGGTTGATCGATTATCATCCTAGTCAGGACAGATTTTTATAATAATTTTATATTATTATTACTTAATTTTTTTTACTTTGGCTCTGATGCAACTACTGCGTCTGTCTCGCACTGTCTCCCGCCCCTCCCACAGCGATATCTGATTGATTAGACATCACCAGTAACCACTTGGGATGGGGACTCACCAGTAATATATTATCACAACACCCTGGTGACCATCTCATTTAAATGACGATTATATAAGTATCGCAAGTTAATATTACATTTTGTTACAATTTTAAACTTAAAAAAAAAAGTTTAATGAGTAATTAGTAAATGTACACATTTATTTTTATAACAATTGTTTTCTCACTTAAAAACCTAGTGCCTCATTTAAACACTGCAAGCTAACTTCAAATACAAGAGTTTAACATTTAAACTTCAAATTAAATTAAACATACAAACAAAAAAACTGAGCAGGGTGTGTGCGCCGCCTTCTTTTGCCTGCTCCTGTTAGGGGTCGCCACAGCGGACCATTTGTCTTCATTCAGCTCGGTCTACCACATCTTCCTTTGTCACTCCAACCTTGAGGAGCAAGGTGTCTTCCCCTTACCACATCATGGCCAATCAAACTAAAAACCAGCCAATTCTCATTGCTGGCCATTTGCTGGTATTTGATGCACAAATGTGACTTAAATTTTTTTGGAGTTGGATCATCTGGGGATTTGGGTCATCTCATTAAAATAAAAAAAAACAATAGTAATGTATGTTTTTTCAGTGTAAATTTTTCTCCTTTTTTTTCTTTTCTAAACCAAATCTAAGTGTTTCCTGTCTGTGCGTGTGATGACGGATTGTGTTTAGCTCTTTTTGAAAATATCAATTGATGGGACAGAAAACTAATCACAAAGGTCAGCTGTTCTGGAACAGTTCCTGCATGAACAGTATGTGTCTAATAAGTGCAGTTTGCAAAACCCATCAAGTACAATGATGAAACTGAAACATGAACTCATGAAGACCTTCCCAGGAAAGAAAGACCAAAACTGACCTCTGCTGCGGAGAAGTTCATTTAGAGTTACCAGCCTCAGAAATCACCAATTAACAAACAGCACCTCAGATTAGAGCCGTTATGAAGGATGTTCACAGTGTGATTTCTGGCTGGATGTGATAACCTAAGGGTGTTTTCACATTAGGGACTCGAGCCTGTTAAAGCTTTAATTCATTTTAATCATCATGAACAGCATACCCACTCTTAAAAAGAAGGTCTTGAGCATGGTACAATTTTAATCAGATATGGAAGCCAATCATACCTGAGAACAGAATTAGACTGCTGTTTAGCCGCGATATCATCAGTGCTGCTTTCTCCTCCGAAGTCTCTTTTCACGTACCATGCACCGATCTGATCCTCTGACATACAAGAGCATCGCTTTTTTTTTTTATATCAATAATATCAGAAACAGGGAAGATCGACTTCCTCGTTCTCGTCTTTTCTGTTTGCTGGCGGCTCACAAACAAACTAGGTGCATACTGCCACCTGCTGTATAAGAGAGTAAAAATAGCCAAATGGATGGAAAATAATAATAATAATAATAATGTTAACGATGGGGAGGGGCGGAGCAATCAATCCTGGGCATGGTACAGATCAATAGTGTGAACACTCCCTAAACCTATGTAACAAAAGCTGTGAACGGCCCTGAAGAGGGAAGGCCGCTAGGTTGGTTTGAGCTTAAAAAAATACATTTAAAAAATGTCCCTAGTTCAAGTGTTGAACAGATTATTTTTAATTTTGTTGTTTCTAATGGTTTCAATTACGCTTCAACAGTCTTTCCTTATTAATAATTGTGATCATCACTGAAGAAAAAAAACTATTTCTTTCATTACATTTACAGTACATGTGTTATTGATATTTAAGATGAGAAAATAATCAGTATTTTCTTATTTTACTTGCACCTGTAATTTTCCTCTAGTTTGTAATTAACGGCAAAGTTGGTCAGGATTATATATTAAAGGATGGATAAATTGTGATGTTCTAAGATGAGTGTTGATACACTGCTGTAAAAATATCCGTGTGATATTTCTTGTTCAACAGCCGTCGCTGATGCCATCAGGACGAGTCTCGGGCCCAAAGGCATGGACAAAATGGTACGTCTTGTGATTATTTATTCATTTATTTTGTCCTTCCATATTTTTGTCAAATTTTAAATACAGATATAGTTCAGGAAAGTGATAATGATGATGGTTTTGTGTTGTAGATCCAGGATGGGAAAGGAGACGTCACCATCACTAACGACGGCGCCACCATCCTCAATCAGATGCAGGTCCTGCACCCTGCTGCCAAAATGGTGAGTCATTTAAGATTCCTGTTTCTGTGTGGATCTTGGTGGGAAAGTAGAAAGCACTTATTTTATTATTTTGTGTGTGCGTTAGCTGGTCGAGCTGTCCAAGGCTCAGGACATTGAGGCTGGAGACGGCACTACGTCCGTGGTGGTGATCGCTGGAGCTCTTCTGGACGCCTGTGCTAAGCTGCTACAGAAAGGTACGTCTTTAATGCGTACGTCTTTAATGCGTACGTCTTTAATGCGTACGTCTTTAATGCAATCGTTCAAGATACGTAGGCGAGGCTGTTGTGTAACACTCATCATAATATGAGCCAAAAAAATGTATACACACTTTAAAATGACAAACATACACCTCTCTTCAGACAGTCACATGATCACACCAGGCTAGTAATATGTCCCGCTCCCTTCATTGCATCATGGATGAATTAACACTGATTAACACGTTCCCCAGGCATCCACCCGACCACCATCTCGGAGTCGTTCCAGAAGGCGGTGGATAAGGGCGTCGAGATCCTGAACTCCATCAGCCAGCCAGTGGAGCTGAGCGACCGCGAGACTCTGCTCAACAGTGCCACCACCTCGCTGTGCTCCAAAGTGGTGTCCCAGTACTCCAGCCTGCTCGCCCCCATGAGCGTGGACGCCGTCATGAGGGTCATCGACCCGGCGACCGCCACCAGCGTCGACCTCCGCGACATCAACATCGTCAAGAAGCTCGGGTTAGTCGCGCTGGCGCGTGCGGCGTAAACAGGCTTCTGATTTCTGTAAAAAATTGTGATTTTATTTATTTATTTTTTGTATTTCATAAGTGTCAAAGGCTTTTATTGACAATTAAAGCTTATACGAGGAGTCAGTATTTGCAGTTTTAAACCTTCTTTTTCAAGACCTCTGTCCCACATCCTGACTGATTCTTACATAATCAGTAACTGGAGTTTGTCAGAATTTGTGCATTTTTGTTTGTCCCCCCGCTTCTTATGGATGGACCACAGGTTCTTATTGGAGGAGTTTCCTGGTCATGGGCCCAAAATTACCAGGTTTTGTTTTGTTGCTTCATGGCGAGGTGCTCCATCGTGCTGGAAAAGGCGTTGTAATTGTCTTTGACACGTATGAAATGCTTGTGATTGTACTTCAGTGTACCAGAGTAACATCTGACAAAAAGATCTAAAAACACTGAAGCGGCAGACTTTGTAAAAATTAATTTTAATTCACATACACACTCATACAAGGTATGATGTCCAGTGAAATGCTTATAGGACTGCTGATGACCTATAAATAAAAAAGGGGGAGTTTTCAATTAAGAGAGATTTTACAAATATAGAAATATTTTACATTATGTACAACTAACAAAATTGTCATGGAATTGGGATGTAGAAACCATGTAAGTCATGAGCAAGACAATGTGCAGGTAGATGTGCAAAGTCAAGTTCACGAAAGCAAAGAAAACCGGGTCCTTCTCAAAACTACTGGCCACATCTGTATATGTAAGTGTGTGGGTGCATGTTTCGAGTTGTCTAACAAACAAAGTGTTTGTGTTTTCCAGTGGGACCATAGATGACTGCGAGCTGGTGGACGGTCTGGTTCTGACCCAGAAGGTGGTCAACAGTGGACTGTCCCGTGTAGAGAAGGCCAAGATCGGTCTGATCCAGTTCTGCCTGTCTCCTCCAAAGACTGACGTACGTACAGACGCCACAATTAGTTGTGATTTAAACCTCACCGATTTTTTTTTTGTTTGTTTTTTTATTCTGTCTCTCATATGTAATAAGACAAGAAAACTGTCACATTACAGAGAAATCTGACTCTGTGCTGAAGACTGTCTTGTCCTAAAAAAAACATTATTTTAAGTGATTCTAAGTCGAATAGTATCACTGCTAGTGAAAAACGGCTCTGAGACAAAAAGGCGTCTGGGATTCCCGTCACGATTTAAGGGCACAGAGACATCACTGTTACATTTAACATGTGAGATTCATTTCTTTAGGCACAGTTATGGTTTTTGGCCACATGATGGCAGTGTGGGGAAAGGTGACACAGATTTAGTCAAGTGAATTGGCTCTACATTGTAGCTTCGTGTCAAAGGCGTGCAAGACTCAATCTGTCCGACTTAAGGACAAATCGGACTTACGAACATGCTCCCTAGATGGAACTCAGGGACTACCTGTATAATCGGATTTCACTACAATGAAGTTAATCTTGTTTCCTCATGTCCGGACAGATGGATAACCAGATTGTGGTGTCGGATTACGCCCAGATGGACCGTGTGCTCCGCGAGGAGAGAGCTTACATCCTCAACATGGTCAAACAGATCAAGAAAGCCGGCTGCAACGTCCTGCTCATCCAGAAATCCATCCTCAGGTACAGAAAGGCACTAAATCAATCAATAATTAAAAAAAAAAAAAATCAATTTTGGGGAAACAGGTTTTTTTCCCAAGCCTGAATAGTGGTACGTTTGTGTCGTTTCAGAGACGCTCTGAGCGACCTCGCTCTTCATTTCCTCAACAAGGTGAAGATCATGGTGGTGAAGGACATCGAGAGGGACGAGATCGAGTTCATCTGCAAGGTGAGAACACGGCCTGTAGAGTTTAGATTACCTCGTAACGTTGGCCGTAATTCAGACTGTAATGCTTTATCGCTACCTTGCAGACGATTGGCACCAAACCCATCGCCCACATCGATCAGTTCACACCGGAGATGCTGGGCTCGGCCGAGTTGGCTGAGGAGGTGAACCTGGACGGATCGGGGAAACTGGTCAAGGTGAGATGCGCTGATCTGAGGAGAGATTTAATCCTGCACATGAGTCTCAAAGTCAAAGTGATGGATGGTTTGTTAATTGAACACTGACATTTGTTGATTGTGTGTGTGTGTAGATCACCGGTTGTGCCAGTCCAGGGAAGACGGTGAGCATTGTGGTGCGCGGCTCCAACAAGCTGGTGATCGAGGAGGCTGAACGCTCCATCCATGACGCTCTCTGCGTCATCCGCTGCCTCGTCAAAAAAAGGTGATCGCTCACAGATTATTATTTTAAAAAATTTATCGGCTAAAAGTAGCAGAAACGAACAAAAAAATTGCTGATATTAATGGGAGTCACCTCTCGTACCCACAGGGCTCTGATTGCGGGCGGCGGCGCTCCGGAGATCGAGCTGGCCCTGCGCTTGGCCGAGTACGCCCGCTCCCTGGCTGGCATGGAGGCGTACTGCGTGCGCGCCTACGCCGACGCCCTCGAGGTCATTCCCTCCACGCTGGCCGAAAACGCCGGTCTCAACCCCATCTCCACGGTAACCGAGCTGCGCAACAGACACGCTCAGGGTGAGGCGACGGCCGGCATCAACGTGCGCAAGGTGGGCACACCAACACCACCACTGAAACCATGGCAACCAGGAACAAAACACTTGAGAGGAAAATCTGTGTCAAATACCACCCTTATTATTAATAATAATTAACGAGCTTGTGCTTGTTTTTCTGTTTGATCTTAAAGTGATGATTAGATTTGAGAATACTGTACGTGCCACGCTATGTGTAGCTAAACCACGGTTTTCTTTCTCCATCAGGGTGGCATCTCTAACATCCTGGAAGAACTGGTGGTCCAGCCTCTTCTGGTCTCCATCAGCGCGCTCACGCTCGCTACGGAAACAGTGCGCGGCATCCTCAAGATCGACGATGTCGTAAGTGTTGGGTATACGTAGTGATGTGGCTCGTTCGAGCTGCGCGATGAAACGCACTCATGATGATGCTCTCGTTCCTCTGCAGGTCAACACACGATAAGGGGTGTGTGTGAAGAAGGAAGGCACTGATGGGACTGAAGCGCTGCTGCTCAAGGATGTGGGGACCTCGCCGAACGCCTCGCCATGACAAACCGCTCATGAGCTGTCTGTAGATGTTACGCTGCGTAATTTAATAAACTTTTTTTTTTTGGACACTGGTGTTCTCTTTGCGTTAATTTATTCCGTGTTGTATTTAACACCACGCTGTGTGCGTGCTTGTCAGATTTGTCCAATGAATACACATCTTGAAGGACACCCCCTTTTGAAATCTTCAGAACCAAAAATATACACAAACCCCAAAATCCACTGCAAGATTTTATTAATTATTAAAGGCATTGACAAAACACTTTGTACTAGTGTTAATTTTGTTAATGAAAATAATGACGAAAAATATTCATTGACGACCTTTTTTCCTGAGACGATGACGAGACGTAACGGATATCTAAATCAGCGTGCGATATTGTTGATGAGACTAAAATGTGGTTTAAAAAAATAAAAACTAATAAAATGTCTCTTTATTTTCGTCACACTCCGCTGTGTTCGTTCATTATGGCGCGAGCAGCAGTGTTTCCGGGTCACGGCGCGCGGCGTATCATTGCGCGCGCAGTGACGGGATGTTTTAAGCTGAGTCATGTTTAACTCTTAATCACAGCAGTTTCACTCGGGCCCAGGAGAAGAGATGATATTTGGGTCCATTTTCTTCATATTGAACCGGAGATCAAAATAAATAACCTGATGTGTCGTAATATCGGAGGGGAAACAGTGAGGGAACACAATCGCTGGGAAAAATACCACAAACCAGAGACGCATCAAGGCACATACCATAATAATCACCCAGTTTCACAGTTACCGCTTCGTGGTAATTGTTACCACCAGTGGCGGCTGCTAGCTTTGGAAACAGGGGAAGCTCATATTAGGCCTTCATCATAAAATTCATGTTATAGCACCGTCTGCGTCTGCCATTATGCACAGCTTGCTAGCTGGCTAGTTTCCCCTTCCACGAGCTACTT
>JAOVVA010000028.1:13617705-13639428 GCA_028565275.1 Leiocassis micropogon | reverse complement strand
TTTATCTGCACGAACCTGTCTGTACACTGAATCAGCCACAAATGTCTTCACAGTATGATGATCACGCTTAAGTTTTCTTGAAATATCTAATGTTTTCATACCTTGTCCAAGGCATTGCACTAATTGACGCTTTTCGGGAGCAGAGAGATCCTTTTTCTTTCCCATATTGCTTGAAACCTGTGGCTTGCTTAATAATGTGGAACAACCTTCTTCAGTACTTTTCCTTTGATTGGGTTTACCTGGCAAACTAATCGACAGATTAATCGATTATTAAAATAATCGTTAGTTGAAGCCCTAGTGGAGAGACAACACTGTTACATTTCACGTGTGAGATTTATTCATTCATTAGGTGCGGTTACGGTGGCAGTATGGAGAAAGGGGACAGATTTAGTGGAGTGACTTGGTATACTTTACATTGTCTATTCATGTCAAAGGCGTACAAGACTCGCTTTATCTGACTTAAGAATGAATCGGACATACTAACGTGCTCCCGGAACGGAAGTCGGGGACTACCTGTATTAATACGAATATGATTTAATTAGTAAACTCTGAATTTAGCGCCTTATTACTCTGCATCCAAAAGGTGTTTGAGCATCATTTAATCTCAGGATCGCTTGAAAAACTAAAAATATTTTCTTTAAAAAGCGTGTATCTCTCAATTGTCTGTAGTGTACCTGACCCATTTGGACTACGCGGATACGGAGAGGATCATGACGGAGAAGCTCCATAACCAGGTGAACGGTACGGAGTGGTCCTGGAGAAATCTGAACACCCTATGCTGGGCCATCGGATCAATCAGCGGAGCCATGCACGAGGAGGATGAAAAACGGTTCCTCGTCACAGTCATTAAGGTGACTTTTAGTTCATGCGCAAATCAGTTTGAACACGTAAGGGAGCTTTTGGTGAATGTGTTTCTGATCATGTGTGTATGTGTATGTTAGGACCTGTTGGGGCTGTGCGAGCAGAAGAGAGGGAAAGACAACAAGGCCATCATCGCCTCCAACATCATGTACATCGTGGGCCAGTACCCACGGTTCCTTCGTGCCCACTGGAAGTTCCTCAAAACGGTCGTCAACAAGCTGTTCGAGTTCATGCACGGTGAGCGGAGGAACAGTGACGATGTCTTATGCTTTTACCACGCGTGAAAACGATGTTAACAGATGTTTTTACTTTTATCTTGCAGAGACGCATGACGGCGTCCAGGACATGGCATGTGACACATTTATCAAGATTGCGCAGAAGTGCAGGAGGCATTTTGTTCAGGTGCAGGTTGGCGAGGTCATGCCCTTCATCGACGAGATCCTTAATAACATCAACACCATTATCTGCGACCTGCAGCCGCAGCAGGTCAGTACTTTGTGTCACCAAAACGATGCTTAAAACTCAAATGCGGCATTAAAAAAAAAATTGTTTTCCAGCTAACACCTCTCTTCCCTTTTATTTATTTATTTATTTAGGTGCATACATTCTACGAGGCTGTCGGCTACATGATCGGCGCGCAGACGGATCAGACGGTGCAGGAGCACCTGATAGAGAAGTACATGCTGCTCCCAAACCAGGTGTGGGACAGCATCATCCAGCAGGCCACCAAGGTGAGAAATAGTATCGTGTCTCGTAGGTCGCTTAAAACCCATTAAGATGGTTAATTTGTTCCGAATAAGAAAACGCCTGGTTGCTCTTGTCTTGTGTCAGAACGTAGACATCCTGAAGGACGCGGAGACGGTGCGTCAGCTCGGGAGCATCCTGAAGACCAACGTGAGGGCGTGTAAGGCCGTGGGTCATCCGTTCGTGGTGCAGCTGGGACGCATCTACCTAGACATGCTCAATGTGTACAAGTGTCTGAGTGAGAACATCTCCTCTGCCATCCAGACCAACGGTGAGCAACAAGTCATGAATTTAAAAATTTCCTAAAACATTCCAAATTTACTTCACTGATGTCCAGAACTTTTTGGCAAATACCAATCTGACAGCTCTCCTCCTCGCTCTCTCTCTCTGTAGGTGAGATGGTAACGAAGCAGCCTCTAATCAGGAGCATGCGCACGGTAAAGAGGGAAACTCTGAAGCTCATCTCGGGATGGGTCAGCCGCTCCAACGATCCCCAGATGGTACGAGATTTGAAATATGCTGCCAAAACACATCAGAGATGCATCATAGTAGAGCTTTTGGTCCTTCTTGTAGTTATTTATTTATTTATTTTTTTAAAGAAGAAAAACATTTTTCTGGACTGACGACCTGAATGCCGACCCTTATTTCTGTCTCCCTTTTCAGGTCGGGGAGAACTTTGTTCCCCCTCTGCTCGAGGCCGTGCTGATCGACTACCAGCGGAACGTCCCTGCTGCTCGCGAGCCCGAGGTGCTCAGCACCATGGCGACCATCGTCAACAAGCTCGGAGCTCACATCACCGGAGAAATCCCCAAGATTTTCGATGCCGTTTTCGAATGCACCTTAAACATGATCAACAAGGTTTGAGAACCTTTTCAGGATTTTCGCTCGCTTTCGGAGATGGCACAGTACTACGTTTTCTTGTCTGATGCCAAATATTGATTTTTTGAGTATTAGTTGCGGACAAGTGGTATAAAATATTAATCGCAACAAGGAAATATGGCTCTTGATTTGTAAATATTTACTCAATTCCAATCTTTTGCAGGGGATCAGATTGTCATCTCTAAATTGTTTTTGATCAGTTGTTGTTGATTTGATAAATATATAGGGTTCGTGAATCATCTCTGTGTGAGGAAATTAATGAATTAAAAATAATTCATTGTTTTAATGATCTTTTTTTTTTTTTGATAACAAGGATAGCTGTTCTGTTTATATTCTGAGGTAGAATGTAGCCTGACTGATTTATTATTTTTTTTTTATTTATATTTTAATATATAAAAATATTAATTTTATTGATTCTATAACTCGTTAAAAAAAACGTTACAGAGCTTAAATTAAAGCAACAAAACTCGATGTAAATAATGTGTCTAGAAATATTGTGTAAACTTTTTTTTCTTATTTATTTTTTCTTTTAAGGACTTTGAGGAGTTCCCAGAGCACAGGACAAATTTTTTCTACTTGCTGCAGGCAGTAAACTCGCACTGCTTCCCCGCATTTCTCTCCATCCCGCCGGCGCAGTTCAAACTGGTACTAGACTCCATCATCTGGGCCTTTAAACACACCATGAGGAATGTAGCTGACACAGGTGAGTCTATGGGGTCCTCGCAGGTCCTTCCAGGTGTTGTGGTCATTTGGATGAAGAAAACCAGTTTGGTTGATTTTAAAGAGTCTTATTTGTTTAGAGGGTTTCGCTTTAGAATGATGAACAGGGGGTGTTCAAGTCAAACCGGGACTTGTGGTGAACTTTCTCATAAATGAAATAAAATTGTAAGACAGAAGATGGATACAGAGGACTTCAGGGAGACTGTACAGTCATGAGACTGTGGGAAATATTTGAACGGTGCAAGCGGAGCCCACTGCATTCGTTCCCATGGACGTTCAGCGAGTGCAACACCTGATCGTGCTGAGAGAACTTTCTATCTTGATTGTATCCAAGCACTAGTGAAACACTGGGATAAGTGCATTAGTGTAGTAGGGGATTATATAGAGAAATAAAGGGAGTTTTTACTCTTGTGTTCTGCACAATCAAAAGTTCCAGTTTGATTTGAACGCCTCTTGTGTACAGTTAGTTAAAAGAAACCGTCAACATCCTTGTCGAGCCTGTTGAGTTACAATTTAATGTTTGTATTTTTTTATTACTGATTTTAACTGTTATTTAAATTTTTCTTAATGCTTGTACTTTACATTACAATAATTCTACATACATCCTGTTTCTCTGCCATTTCCCTGTCAGGTCTGCAGATTCTGTACACCTTACTGCAGAACGTGGCCCAGGAGGAAGCTGCTGCTCAGAGCTTCTATCAGACATACTTCTGCGACATCCTGCAGCACGTCTTCTCTGTCGTCACGGATACGTCCCACACAGCAGGTGAGCCATGGCTCGCACCCAGAGCCTTTGTTTTTTTTATTTCATTTTTAAACTGAGTACAGGTAGTCCCCAACTTATGAATGTTCACGTTGCGAAATTCCGCAGATACGAACAGACCATGGTTCTACTTCCGGTGCAATTGGGGAAGCAGCTCACGTATATTGTACAAAATATTAATCACTGCTGTTTAATATTTTGTACAATATACGAGATACCAATATTTACAATTGTATACAATATTTTAATGTGTAAGTGAATGTATAAAATGTCTAGGGAGAGACTGGTTTCAATGAATCAGTCCGGGAGCACCATGATAGAAAATGTCTGTCCTGTAAATCTGTCCTGATGGTGAATAATCCAAAATTAGGAAACAGAGTTTACAGTCCAATACAGTGGAAAACAGCTCTGAGACAAAATGGCCGTCTGGAATTCCCCTCGCGATTTAACGGCGAAGAGACAACACCTAAATTTGACGTGTGATATTAATTTTCTTTAGATTACGGTTTTTGGCCACATGATGGCAGTGTGGGAAGAGTGGACAGAGATTTAGTTGAGTAGATTGGTATGCTTTACATTGTATATTCGTGTCAAAGGTGTACAAGACTCACTTTGTCGGAATTAGGAACAAATCAGATTTACAAACGTGCTCCCGGGATGGAACTACAGTACCTTAATAACTGAAAATGTGTACAAAGCCTTCTGGTGCGTTAAAATGATGATTAAGTGTTCATGGATGTAACTGCATATGTAAATCATTCCGTGTCCTGATGTATCGAGAGTAATACTGTATTGTAACTTTACCTGTACATATTTTTCCCCTCCAGGTTTAACGATGCACGCTTCCATCCTGGCCTACATGTTTAACCTAGTCGAGGAGGGGAAGATCAGTATAACGCTGAGCACAAGCGCCCCCGTCAACAACCAGGTCTACGTCCAGGAATACGTGGCCAACCTGCTAAAAACCGCCTTCCCGCACCTACAAGAGTAAGAACCACCACCCACACATTATATTGTGTCATTTTTCCCGGCACGTGTTGTACTGGGCGTGGTCCTCCACACCTGCTGATGTAACTTTTTTTTTTATTTTTTTTTTTATCCAGTGCACAGGTGAAAGTGTTTGTAACTGGTCTGTTCAGCTTGAATCAGGACATTCCTGCCTTTAAAGAGCACCTTCGGGACTTCCTGGTGCAGATAAAGGTATCTCCCGCACACCTACTCAGAACAGCTCATTGATATTTACAGCATGTTCTCCCATGATCTAGATTTAATCACATGATGTGTAGTAACTTAGTAGTCTCATTTATGATGCACACGTTTACATAGTTTTTAAATAGGAAGTATGAGATTGATCCAGGAGTACATGAGCATTTTACCTTGAGAACAGGATGGTATACAGGTAGTCCCCGACTTACGAACGAGTTCTGTTCCAGGAGCATGTTTGTAAGTCTGATCTGTTCTTAAGTCAGACCAAGTGATTGTTATATGCCTTTTAGATGAATATACGATGTAAAGCATACCAATCCACTTGACTGAATCTGTTCCCTTTTCCCGCACTGCCATCATGTGGCCAAAAAACGTATTTATTAATAATTAATCTCACACATGTCAAATGTCTCTGCGCCTTTAAATTGCTTGGGTAATCCCAGTAATTTGGTAATTAAATGTATTATTTGTTTATTATAAAATCGTTTCATTTTAGACTTTGAATATCATTGCTCGTTACCGACCAGATTAGATTTACGCTAAGACTAGAGAGAGAGACTTTTTGATGGTGTTTATTTATTTATACTGTCTTTGTGTGTGTAGGAGTATGCTGGTGAAGACACCAGTGATCTGTTCCTGGAGGAGCGAGAGACGTCGCTGCGTCAAGCTCAGGAGGAGAAACATAAACTTCAGATGTCTGTACCAGGAATCCTCAATCCCCACGAACTCCCCGAGGAAATGTGCGACTGAGCTTCGCAAAACTTTCTGACGCAGGGAAAAAAACCAAAACCACGAACAAAAAGTCTGTGTGTGTACATACTGAGAGATTGCAGTAGGATGAAGATGGGAGAGGAGTATAAATTTCGACCATATCAACTCCCATATTTCCATCACCATTCTCGTGTCCCATCAAGTCCCTGCCCGCTTTTTTTTTTTCTCTTCATTTTTTTTTAAATGAGTGTGTTTTATAAAGAGAGAACTGATGCACTGTAATTATTACTCCCATGTTAATCAGTTGTACTGGGTTTCTTTTTATTTTCTTTCTTGTTCACACACACGGTCACATGTCCAAGGACGATTTAAGCCCTGCCTCCCTTAAGCTCTCCAGGTGTCTGTTTTAATTTGTAAAATAGATTAATTAACACAGGACAATGAAGAGATGCAAGGAAGAGGAGCGAACCGCAGAACGAACGAAGAAGGGATTTCTCCTGACTGGCACAGCAACTGAATGTGTGGTGGCTGATGTGCAGAACTGAAAGAGATGCTGCTCTTTTTGTTTTTCTTTTTTCTTTTGCTTTATATTGTCCCTTTTTATTTTTATTTTTGTTTTCAGTTTTGGCTGTATGTATGGTTTGGGGTGGGTGGGTGTAATGCGGCTCTGTTCGGGTCTCGCTCTGCGTTTGTTCAAAATGAAACGGACTTGAAGCGGATATTGCCAACAGCGATGAAGGGTTTGTTCTAATCGTCCTGTTTATAACACTGTCTTAGTACCATGGGAACATAAAGTTGGATATTTTTACAAAAAAAAAAAACTCTCTCTTGATTATTTATTGTACAAATATACTTTTTTGCCTAATGTGAAACTTAATACAAATATTTAAACATCAACAGGAACGCTGTATTACTTGATTTTGAGTTTTGCCGATTTATCATTCTAGATTTATTTATTTATTTTTATCTTCTCTGATTTTGACTTTCATTAATTTAGGTCACATGCAAACACTGGAAAAGTAATGATTTTGTTTCCTGTTTGAGGATTTAAACGTATACTTGCATACAAATGCTTGCTTTGTGCACAAGGTTCATGTCCTACAGGTTTGGTCCTCTTCATGGAAACAGTTTGATTAAGAATCACATACGGGTGTGATAGTCCAGTGTCCATAAAATTTTGTTTATGTAGCAAATTTTCCCTATAGGGGCCATGTCATGCCCTCCTGGCAGAGGCAACTAGGTACAGTATTTGGGCTAAAATACCCCTACATTCACTGTCGGTCTAAGCTGTCATCTGCAAAATGACCACAAGGTGTCACTGATTTCCACATTTATCTTGAGTCTGGGGGCTTTCAATTTGCAGCCCTGTATTTTAGTGATTTTTGGTTTCCGCTAAGCTCGCTATGCAGCTTAATGATTCCAGGAGACCCTTTAATGAAGTTCACATTTTGTGAGTTGGTTGTGTAAATCATACTTTTTCTTCTGGATGGTGTGTCTAAAAGAATTAAAAAATAATAACAAGCTTGATACTGGGCAGAATGCTCACGGGGTGGAAATCTAGCCAAACTAAACTTTTTTAGAAATTTGAAAATGGTATTAGGGCTGTAGATGTGCTGAATGCTGTGCTTTTAACTGGATATATTTAATTCAATTAATGTTCACAAGTGGCAGCACTGTCGCCTCGTACCTCCAAGTCCCACCTTGGCTCTGTGTGCACGTTCTCCTCATGCTTGGGTACTCCGGTTTCCTCCCACAGTCCAAAGTCCTGCAGAGTAGGCTAATTGGCGTTTCCAAATTACCCATAGTGTACAAGTATGATGTGATGGATAGGACCTGACGGTAGTATCGGCTTTAACGCAGATTACCAGTTTATATAGTAAAAGTGCAAATGGGCTCCATCTTTACAACACGTGTGGCATTGTTCACCTGTTTGTTTTTTTTTGTGTACATCTTGAGAGTTAAAGGCAGGGTCCACTAGATGGTGCTGATCCAAAGCTGGTTTTCTAGTCAAACTGTAACGTTTAACTTTTTTAAAAAATTTATTTTATCCACAGTAGCATTAAAGACTGACATTTAGTTTGTCTTAAATCCTTCTGCTATTAGACTGATTTGTATCTGAAATTAAAAACCCTTACTGTACATTCAAAATGTTACATTTTAAAAGTAGTTTGCAGAACCATGCTGCTACACTGCCACCACTGTTTGTGTATATGTATTGTATCATGAGGAGATAATTAAACACCAGATGACTGCAGGGTACAGACACGTCAGTACATGTAGTGGACGGGAACAATATGAGGAGTGACGATAAGTGGTCGTCACTGCACTGCTGTCTTCACTTCATGCTCAAGAAGGTTTGAGTGTCATGCGAGATCACTATGCCCTCGGATATCGGTCATCTGCGTTTAATCCAGAGTTTAGTCTTCAGCTCTTCAATAACTGTAACGAGCACTGTTGATTGTTGAACCTTTTTCCTGATAATGTTCCAATACTTCTGGTCCTTAAGAATCCCAGAAAGATGTAAGCGTTGGTGAATTCTCCAGCTGATGTTTGACTTTTGAACCGACCATATGTTTCCGGTCCATACTCTGCCGTTTACTCTCAGGCTCTAAGTGATGAATCCATCCCTTGTCACCTGTAATGATTCTCTTTACGGAAGGTGAAAGTTCATTAAAGTAAAGTATTGATTCAAACTTTTTTTTTCTCAGATATCCAAAGACTTCTGTTTATGCTCTTCCATCATTTTGGCACCAGGTACACCCACAGACCACCAAAACAAACCACTGAATCACTACACGCTGGTCTTTCTTTCATCCATTTTTGTTCGTACCACAGTTACAGATGAACTGATGTAACATGTTCACACCTGCACAGCAGTGACTGGAGAGACAGTAGCCTTGAACAGAAAATGCTGATAAGACAGAAGTTTTAATATAACCGGAGTGCAGATAATTTTTGACTCATCCTTGTAAAAATTAGCCGCAACGGCTTACCCATGGACTGGTCTGGTGTGTCGCTCTAAGACAACATTGAGATCCTACAACAGCCCATAATGTCATTGAAGACGTTTCAACTTTAAGTAAACAATTTCAGGTGACGTTCGTAACTTTAGTTTTTTAATTGACAGATGTACGCGGACGTATACAGTGACCTAATGGCGTGACTCTCTACCCGATGGAAAAACAAAGCCAGTTTTTAAGACAGTAGGTCTGCTACTGAACCGGCTCTGAACTGGCATGTTGCATCAGCGCCACCTATAGATCTGTCTCTCCTCTTCAGCTTCCCTGTCCTTTAAAGGCACCTTTCCAATCTTCCCTAAATCCCTTATACTCAAGCTGCACAGATCCATGTCAGCAACACAGCATAAGTCAATGACAATTAAAACATTTACACACAGTATGTGCTTATACTGTATGGAAGCCTAGCCAGTGTGTGTTAACACGGAGGCTTTAGATATCAAACTGTGCCTTTGCGTTTTCAGATATGTCGGGTAGAACCAAAGTTATCATTACTTATAATCGAATATGGGAATGACATCGTTGTTATTTTACAAAACTATTTTACCTTTGCTGCTCCTCACAAGAAATGTTTACTGTTTCTCCTCCCACTACCTCGACTCATCACCACCAGGTGTTGGAATGTGTCACGTTGTCGCTTGAAAACAAGAGCACGTGCACTTTATGTTGTCTCTTTTATATAGAACTTAGATCGTTTTCTGTTCACTTTAGTCGGCTAATTAGGTCTCTTAGTTAGTTTTTGTTCATTTCTCTTGTTAATTTCTGTTGTATGTAGCACCTCGGTCCTGGAGGAACGTTGTTGCGTTTCACTGTGTACTGAACTGTATATGGTCGAAGTGACAATAAAAGCCGGCTTGAACTTAAAAACAGGAAAGTAGTTCCGGCTTTAGGCCGAATCACTGGGTCGTATGAATGCGTTCATTCCATTGCGTCATGGTTTCTACGGTAACGCGGTTACTGGGGACTTCATGTACACCCCCCCTTTAAATGATTTTTTATTTATACCTGTATGATGTTTTATTTTCTTACATCGCATAATTTTGGTTTCTTTTATTTAAAAACTAAATTTATGATTTTACGATATTGAAATAATTAAATAATTAAAAAAATATGATTACAATGTTGAAAAAATTAAAGTGTATTATATTTTAATTAAACAATAACCTGTTCACAGTTAACAGAACAAAAAAAATTATATGCAATCTTAAATAATATGTATATAATAATAATAATAATAATAATAATAATACCATAAACAAACATCTATAACATATTATATTGGTTCGTATAAATTAGTTAAATGCTTAATATTTATCTGCCATGAAGTAGCCTGTGAAGCTGATATGGCAATAAACCCTAATACAAACAAACAAACAAACCATAAATAAACAAATAATATAATATAATTAAAAACTGAAAACATCGCGTAATAATTTTACCACGTGGAAACGCGTTGAAGTAGCTGGGCACGTGACAAAGCCAGCCCTAGCCCCGCCCCTCCCTCTCCCTGCGCGATGTTGATGATGATCGGAGCGATCGCGAGATTTCCGGAAATTGCCGAGCGCGGCGGAGGAGACGCTCCGGAAAGAGCCGAACGTGCCCCTGATCGCCGCTGCCCCCTTTTCAACATGGCGGCTGTGTGTGCTGTGTTCAGCTGCGCTCCGGCTGGAGTCTGACTCCCGACTCTCCATACTGTCTCTGAGCACCTCCTTACAGCAAGGAGGGAGATTATTATTTCTCCTCCGGAGCGTTTCCTAAATACCATTTATTCTTGCTTTATTTTTTTGGAGAAGAAACGAAACGAGCATTTAATCCAGCATTGCGTCGGGGGGCCTATTTCTCTATTTGATTTTATTCTTTTTTTTAAAGCAAAAAAACACTACAACAAAGACTTCAGCTGGCGGAATGTTTAGGATCTATCCATAATCTCCAATGGTTTGACTTGGGCACTAGAGTTTTGTTTTTTTTTTGTTTTTTTTTTCCCTTCTCTAATTAAATACACTCCCTTCTTCCTTACTTCTTCATGAACAATGTGTGAGAACTGCGCCGAGCTGGTGGAGGTGCTGAATGAAAGTAAGTAGTAGTGTTATCAGCATTATAAGCAGCATTATTATTATTAGTATTATTAGCAGCATTATTCGCGTGTGTATTTTTATTAGGAGTGTGTGCATCTAAAATGCAATTCCCCCCCCCCAGGTTCTAGGCTTGCACTAACTTCTCTATGGACTTCTTGCAATCATGCAACACAAACACACACAGTAGTGTAGTTTTATACGGTTTTAGGCCCAGATCCTTGATTATTGAGGTGCTTTTGATCTGAATGTCAAATGTTGCACGCATGTCATTGATCAATGTGCTTGTGGCTACAATCTGGTCTCCCTCTCCCTCTCTCTCTCTGTGTTTCTGTGCATCACTCAGGAGACATGGTTATTTTCATGATTTACTTTATTACACACACGCAAAAAAAAAATAATAATAATCACCTACATCCCGACCATCCCCGTGCGAGTACACACTGTCTCGATAACGTCACAAAGCACACACACACACACACTGCATCATATCATTAATGTTAACTAAAGCATATCAGTGTTAACTTTCTACAAACTTCTTCATCCTTCTTCATTATACTCACTTGTATATTTACCCATATTCACACTAATCCGTCCACATTTAGCTTTCCCCCCGAATCACACTTTTATTTTCTTTTTATGCTTTTTAAAAAAACATATATTTACGCTAACTAGCATTAGCTGTATTAGCCATATCAACAACATTGCTCCTTTTGTTTGTTTTTTGTTTATTTGTTTTTGACCTCACCATTAACCGTGTCTCTACAAGCCTTATACAAGCTTTTACATCGTCCCAACCACTCATGAAGTTATAAAAATATATATTCATTTAGACAATAAAAAAAATGACAGCTAGCATGTTTGTGTTTTCGCTAGCTGACTAGCCTTTCTTTGCTAGCAATCGAAATGGTCTAACCTTTAAAGAAAAAGGGGGGAAATGTCTCGCTTTTTTTGCAGTGAAATGTTTAAAATGACATCCATACATTTTGTATAAATATGAATTTGTTTAATGCTGGATGTTTTATCGATTTGGGGTTATGTTTTATCCTCCATGGTACAAGTGTTAGCTAAATTAGCTAACGAACTCGTTAGCCGTAGAAGCTAACGGCGCTTGTTGCCACCAGCAACCGTCTGGTTTAGAGTTGTTTTTTTTTTACATCTTTCAGAGTTGACACGGTGTTAAGTCATTATTATATTTATGCTATTAATGAATTTTATATTATTATAATTACTATGCGTTGGCCTTGTCTGTGTTGGTTTGCTAGCTGTGTTGTAAGTGTTAGCCTGCTAGCTAACAGAGTATAAGGTTATAGGCAGAACTACAAAGGAGCTTATGGCCTCCATAATGAGAAACTTTAACAATACAGTGCATTGTGTTTAGTGAAGATAATAATTGAAAAAAACATTTTAGTGAGGTTACTCTATGGTCTGTTTTACAATAACACTAAGTTTACAGTATTTTCTTAATGCACAGGTGCACAGAGTTGTAGTAAAGGTTGAATTGTGATGATAAAAGATTAGTTTATACACAGTCTGAGTTCATATTAAATTAATGTCACTAAATTTAAAAATGATCATCGATGGTCACAGTGTCATTCTGTTTCTCCAAATCTATTTATATAATGTATCTACTGCACCTTCTGTACATAAGTCACTCTCACCCCTGTACACTTGAACCCCATACCCTCATGTACCACATTATTTATTGTCAATAGGCCACTCATGCACTTCTTCGTTTCCTTGGCTCTGTACATGCAAAAAAGGTGAATGTAATCTTACACACACACACAGTATAAATACATTGAATATACCAAAAAAAAAAAAAAAGAACAGTGCCGTATTACCTATGCTGTGTGTGTGTATAGAGATAAAATGTGTATGTTAGTAGAGTGAAACCGTGAAGAGAAATTGTGGCGTACACAACATTCGAGTCTGAGGTTAAAGTCCATTTTTGCCCTTTTCTTGGTGATGTGCCCGATTAAGTAAAACTTCAAACTCTGAATTTTCAACTGCAAAGAAAGGAAGGAAAACCCCCCGCTTCCTTTTATTCCTCTCCTCCTCCTCCGCTCCTTAACTCGGGATGGTCTCTTCAACCCCGGGTTGATTAAGTTTACTCACGAGCAACGTGGCCGCTCACGCCATCAGTAGAGCAGCAGAACCAAGGATGAAGGGTGCTAATACTTTATTCTTGGTAACAGTTACGCGGTCTGAAGGAATATGACTACGTATTTGCTGTTACACACGTTTTATTCATTTGGTTGGTTATTTAAACAAGCGACTAAAACTTGTAATGTGGACCAGGACGGATCAAAGGAAAGTAATACTCTGCATCGTAACTGGGGCGTCTCGTCAACCCCGAGTTCAGCGATAGACTGAGGTCCGGTTGAAATATTCTTTTAGTGCATCATTAGTGACCACAGATGCACTTCTTATTTTTTAAAACCGGTTTGGCAGCATTAACTTGTGATTGGTTAGCATGCAGTCGTTATATTCGCGGTTGTTTTGTCTATACCACAAATACATCACTCATCAGTTAGGCCATAATTTACATTTCTGGCATTTAGGCAGATGCCTGACTTAGATTTTTTATATCATTATATATTGGAGGAGTTTAGGGTTAGGGTGTTGCTCAACGGCCCAACATTGGCAGCTTGGTGGTGCTCGGGTTTGAACCCAGGACCTTCTGATCAGTAGGCTAATGCAAAAAGTGACTCAAATGCATTTTTTTTTTTTTTACCCTAATCAGACACAGATCTTTTTTCTTTATTTTTGTCTGAATGATCTGAGACTTTGTCACCACCCTATAATCTGATATATATGATATATGATGATATCTATATGATCTGATCTGACCCAATAGGAGTCAATAGTAAGTTTTTACATTATGGTTCCCGGATAGTTTCTGAGAACACTTGACTTAGAAGTCTGGTTCATTTTGAACAGTGAGAACACAATGGTTCCACGCTCGGGAACCGTGCCCTTGTCTGCTTGATGAGGTGGTCTGGGAGGAGTTTGACTGGGGGCGGTACAACCTGTCCAAACGTAACCATGGTTTTCTAAGGCGAGCTCAGGGAGGACAGAAACCTCATGTAGAGCAGAAGGGCAAAAGCCTGCTTCGTCTTGATTTTCAGTCTAAATGCAGACAGTGAAAGCGGGGACTCGCGATCCTTCTGGGTTTTAAGCAGGAGGTGTCAGGAAAAGTTACCACAGGGATAACCATTTTTGGATACTTCGATCTCAGCTCTTCCTGTCATTGTGAAGGGATGAAGGGCACGGATCGAATCAGATATAGAAGCCAATCGTATCTAAAAGCAGAAGCGGATGCGAGTTCATCAGTGCCGCCTGTCTCCTCGGAAGTCTCCGTGTGCACGTGCTCGGACCTACACAGCCGTAGTTGATACAGTAGGAAGGAGAGCATCGTGAGAGCATCGCTCTTTACTTTTTTCCTCTGAAATATCAATAATAACAGGCGTAACGCGAAGATTAGCCTCCTCGTTCTCTTCTTCTGTGTTTAATGCTGACTAGATGCAAACTGCCACCTGCTGTATCGGAGAGAGTCAGCGCGCAAGTGAACGACGCTCTCCCACCCATCTTCACGTACCTACTTTCATCCACCGGGTCTCTGGCTGAGGAAGGAGCACTAATTGGCTTTTTATTTCATACATAGTGAAGCATCTAATCAGTCGGAAACGAGACTGAATCCTTGTAGCCAATCCTAACGCTTTGAAAATGATGGGAAGCCTAACCTAAACTCACAACTGGAGAAAAATACTAGTTGCTCTGTTATATTTCCCGCTGATGACCTGATGGTGTGTGTCAGTTCACTGGCTCTCTTCTTGCTTTCAGTGTGCGTGTGTGTGTGATAGAGAGAGAGAGAGACAGCGACAGACACACATGCATTTCTCTTTGTTGAGTGGCAGGCCCATGTGTCCACATGTAGCTTGATCTTTGACCTCTAAAGCTGACATATGTGAGCAGATATCTCCCCCACATGTCGTTGTGTGTGTGTGTGTGTGTGTGTGTGTTGATACAACTGATAGTAAATGAGACAGATCTGCAGGTTGTGGTTATCTAACACTGACTACGCTCTGAGAAACAAATCAGGCTTGTTCTCCACATGCAGGCGGCTTGACAAGCGAGGCACGTGGCGGGTCACACACCGCTCTTACACACACACACAGACGCATCGCTCTCTCTCACACACACTTCACCCATCAGCGAAACAACTTTATTAGATTTTTTCCCCCATCAGTAATGCGAGCGACAGCGGTGTAAGAGATATCCGCGTGTTAAGAACGCTGTTATTGAATCAGACCAATTTTTAAGGCTCAGAAGTTTTATCTTTGGTTACCATAGAGACGGTGACCTTATGACCAGGTGGCACTTTTTTCCTTTTCTTTTTTTTTTCAGAATGTAACTCGACGGCGAAATATGAACGACAGAGTTAGACATGACGTCTTACATCTTTAGTTTTCAGACGTTTATAAGAGAACGTGAAACGTCATGATTTTAAGTTCAAATTAAAATCACAGTCCCTGGTGTTTAGCCTCGTACATTTACTATACAGTAGTTCAGAATCCATTTCTTAGATATGCAATGCTGTCTCAGAGTTGGGCAAGGTTGAAGCGAGTGTGTGTGTGTGTGTGTGTGTGTGTGTGTGTGTGTGTAGGGGGTTAACAAACCTTAAATGTATAAGTGTGCCTCTGCTTCATTGAAGTCCTGTGAATCTGATGCACATTAAGCGCACACTACGTCTTCATTTTTGTGATGTTTCTGCTTACAAATAAAATATTAAACAAATAAACAACAACTAAATATTTTATAAATAAAGAAATAAGTTGAGATATTTTCATTATAAAATAAAGTAAAAATAGAAATAAAAAAAATTCAGTTTGCAATATACAAGTTTACAAAAGTTACAAAAAATAGAAGTAAAATCGAAGTATATTTAAAATATCAATTTCACAGGATTTACAGCATGTGTAAAGTGTAATTGTAAACTGAAGTATAAACATTTAGCCGTGTAAAGTTATGGTGTAAGGGGTTTGACAGCAGCAGTGTGATTGTAAGTTACAGTGCATAAAATTCAATTAAAATTGTGATTCTATAAGTTTTACGATTTTATTAATATCCCAAATCGATATTCAATTTTTCTCAGATTTTCTTACAATTTTAAGGTTAATGAGTAATTAAATGCAGCCCGTTCCTTATAACATGAGTTTTCTCACTTAAAATCCAGGCGCAGCGTTTAAACACTACAAACCAACTTCAAATACAAGAGTTTAACATTTAACTGGGCAGCGCGTATCTCTGTCATAATTATAATGATTTCTACACAAACTCATCAAATAATTCACTTCTGCCATACGAGATGATGTGTAAATAGTTCAGAGAGCGAGTCATCTGCCTCCATACTTATTATAAAGGTAAAAATGTATATCTATTTTTAAATCGATTTCAAAGTCAGTGTTACGATACAACAAACAAAAAAAAAAAATCACGATTCATAACAATAAATTTTCTCTAATTCAAATTTTATTTCTCTCACACACAGTACGATATACAGTGTAATGCTTAAATGACCTCCTGTGACCTTGAAAATAAAAAAGATTATTATTAGGAAATAAATATGGAATAAAATAAGAAGTCAAATGTAGAAAATAACTTTAGCTAAAGAAAGAAAAATATATCTATAGAAGATGAGACAAAATATACGATATAAGAAAAATATAAGAAAACCTAGCTGTACAAATATCGAATCAATGAATATCGAGTTAATAATGTATAATAATATGTAATAATATATAATGAAGAGTGCGCTGGTGTACGAGTGTTTAATGTGACATTGACCACAGTGCCGTATCACCGACTGACGCTGATGTGATGGAGGAAATCTGGACAAAATCCAGGACGGAGAATTTTTTACCGTCCTTTAGCCCAGTAGTTTTTGTGAGGTTAAAGTGTCAGCCCAAAGCATGCTGGGTAACGGTTCAGCACTCAGAGTGACGTCGCAGAAAATATCATAGGTGACTAGATTAGTGCTGGACGAGACAAGCCAGAGACATGAGCTAACTTTTCAGCTTGTTGTAAAGTCAGTCATCCAGATCTCTCTCTCTCTCTCATTTGTTTCACAGGAACCTGGTTAAAATCCCATTTCTATATTTGCAAAATAAAAGCTTGACTAGAATCGTTTTTTTATTTTTATTTGTTTTTTGTGAATATGAATATCTGGACGTGGAGTGTAGTGTTCTGACCCGGCAAGTTCTCATCCGTACCCGTCGTTAGTCCGGTGTGAAAAACTAAAAGGGACGGAAACGGAGGATTGATCGAAAACGTCTCACCGAGAACAGACGGCTGAAAGGGTGTGTGTTTTTTTTTTTTTTTTTTTTGTGTGAAAAGAGGTTGTGTTGGAGCGAGTGTGAGGAGGCGAGGCGGACGTTTCCGCGGCGTGTCATATGACCTGTTGTTAGTGCGTGTGAGAAGCAGAAAGAGGGAGGAGAAGAAGAAAAGGACGGGATTGTGAGCAGGACGAGGTCAAAGCCGTCCAGCTGCTCGAGTGAACCTGAGAACCTTACCCAAGTCCAGTGACTCCCCTGTTGTCATGGTAACTGTGAGCCGGGCCTTCACCGCCTTATTAGTGTTCGGGATAAATCCCTCTCTCTCTCTTTGTCTGTCTGACTCTGTTTTCTGTCTGTCTCTCTATTTGTCTGTCTCTTTCTGTCTACCTCTTGGTTTCTCTCCCTCTTTCTTTCTCTATCTGCATCTCTCTATCATTTGTCTCTCTCTCTCTCTCTCTTCCTCCCTGACTGGATTTCTCTCACTTTTATTTCCTGTCTTTCATTCTGTCTGACTTTTTCCTTCTCCTTCTCCCTTTCTCTCGCTTTCTCTCTATATTTGTCTGTCTCTCACTCTGTTTGTTTGTCTGTCCCTTTGTCCGTCAGACTCTTTGTCTATCTCTTTGTTTCTCTCTCTCGCTCTCTATCTCTCTCGCTGCATCTCTCTCTCTCTCTTTTTCTCTCTGTTTGTCAGTCTCTCTCTCTATCTGCATCTCTGTCATTTTGTCTGCCTGTCTCTTTCCTTTCGTCCCACTCTTTCTGTCTCTTTCATTCTATCTCTCTTCTGTAGATTTGTCTGTCTGTCTCTTTCTGGATCTCTCTGTTTCCCTCTCCCTCTTTCTCCCTCTGTCTCCCTCTCTCTGTATCTCTCGGTGTCTCTGTCTCTCTCTCTCTTTATCTCTCTGTCGCTCTCTGTTGCTCTGTCTCTCTCTCCCTCTCTCTCTGTCGCTCTGTCACTCTCTGTCGCAGTCATTTTCTCTCTCTCTCTCTCTCTCACGCGCTCTCTCTCTGTCTTCTTCAA
The DNA here is from genome assembly GCA_028565275.1 of Leiocassis micropogon. NCBI lineage: Eukaryota > Metazoa > Chordata > Actinopteri > Siluriformes > Bagridae > Leiocassis > Leiocassis micropogon. Next base: position 13,621,099 of record JAOVVA010000028.1, on the reverse strand, counting down.
AAAACAGATGTTACAGATGGGCTGTGACATCACTGCTGTCTTTTTTTTATTATTATTATTTTTTTTAAGTCCCCCCCCCCTCCAAACATCAATAAATAAGTCATGAGTTTATTTCTAATTTAACCGTGTGTGTGTTGGGGGGTGTTGTTGGTGAGACATAGACTGAGCAATAACACTCTTCAGGCTGTGCTGTTGAAGAAAAATAATAATCTTCAGGGCGTTGTGAGGGCGGAGCCCCGGCTGTTTCCTGGAGCTGATTAATTTCGTACAGCAGCACATCACAGGGGGTTACTGCTCTTACCCGCTCCTGACACCGGTGGACACTCGGAGACTCTACTTCATGATCAGATCATAGTATTTATGTTCATCCCACCCATTTGGACTCGACGGAAAGCAGTGGTTGGCATGGCGACCGTGACAAACCCTGGCGCTCGCCGAGTTTATCGTACAGTTCGAGTCCAGAGGGAGTCAAACGTCCTGATGCTGCCTTTTCCCCTTTTTTTTTGTTTTCCAACTCAGACTTAGACCTAGTCTTTCTCGCACGCCTGTGTGTGTGTGTTTTTCAGAAATGTGTAATCTCACCCACACATCCTATATTCTGCATCTTTTCTCACTGCTAACCACTCTGCCTCTGCTGTGTGTGTGTGTATGAGAGAGAGAGAGAAGGAAGATTTGTGGTTTAATAAGCACCTCTGTGTGTTTGTGTGAGAAACCAGAGACATGTCATGACTGTCAAGGTCATTTAAAAAAAAAAAAAAGCCCAGAAGAACCCGAGGCATAATGTGTTATGTTTCAGTTTTATAGTTCTACTTTGTACATATTCACATTTATACACACACACTTCACACACACACACACACATTTTGGGGAAAACAGTAGGGTAGTTTGATAAATGTCAACCGAGCAAAACCAAATCTCCCTCTCCCTCTCCCTCTCTCTCTCTCTCTCTCTCTCTCCCTCTCCCTCTCCCTCTCTCTCTGTGCTGCAGGGACGAACATGATGGCGAGCTTCAGTCACATGACCGGGGGTTACGACGCTCAGTACTACAGCTACCTGTGGAGTGAAGTCTACGCCGCGGACATCTTTTTCAGCCGCATCAGGAACCTGGGGCTCTCCAACCCTGAGGTGGAGGAACATCTGACAGCAGTGCTGAGATAAACATAACGTCATACATTTTGTAATAAACACACACAATATACAGCCAGGTCCATAAGTATTCGGACAGTGAAGCAGGTAGGGTTCAGAGACTGATCTGTAGAGGTTCATCTTAAATTTAAGGGTTTTCACAAAGATGTCTGACGTCTGGAGCTCATGGACGTCTCCACGTGCTGAAGTTCCTCCATGAGCTGCTTTGCCTTTGCTTTACTTCACATGTGTGTGAATCTTTCTGCCTTCAGTTTGGTCTTCACACAGTGAAAATCAGCTCAGGTGGGTTGGGGTCAGGTGACCAACTCCGCCCTTCAGACCCGTTGTAATGATGTATCCGGGCAGAAATATGAACGGCAACCTGTCCAAATACTTATGGACCTGACTGTGTAGAACTTGTGCAGATCCTGTATGTCATGTTGTTCCTCCCCGGTCCTGGATCGCGCGGTGCGTCTGTAACATAAAGTGAATGTAGGTTTGGTCCGTGCTCTCGGTACGATCCGTGACAGACAGCTGGAGGTTAAAGATTCCGATGTAATTATCTGACTGATAACGTAAATAAAAGCGTCTGGATTTCAGGCTGTTCTTATGCGCTACAGAACCAAAGGCCGATTTCATTTTTTTTGCAATGCGTTAATTGCCGTTTCCTGTGTTGTGTGTTCTGAAAAGAACGGATTTTAAAACAGTACGAGTGCAGCGTCGAGGCATTTAAGTCTAAAAAAAAAATTAATACAGTCGCTACAGTAACGTGGAATAAAACTCTTAGAGACTGTTTCTGATATTTTTAAGGTTTTGCACAATAGATAATAACAGGTAATAACTCTGACCCTGCAGGTGAAACTATTTGTGTCAGACGAGTTGTAGAGAGATTGCACTGATCACGCTGAGAAGTATTTACCCGTCCTGTGGAAGTCTCTGATGATCACCGACAGTTTGACATGCAGAGACCCGCAATATTTCATCAACAACGTGTGTGTGTGTGTGTTTAGGTGGGTAGGGAGTACAGGAGAGTGGTCCTGGAGGCGGGCGGCTCGGTGGACGGGATGGAGATGCTGAAGACGTTTCTGGGACGAGAGCCACATCAGGACGCCTTCCTCCAGTGTAAAGGACTCGCAGATCAGAGTCTCACACACACACACACACGTGATGTTCATGGAACTGTGTTTCAGTGAATGAAATGAATATTAAATCACTTTGGTTTCACTTTGGTAGTGTTGCTCCGTTACTGATCAGGAATTAACGTTCAGGTGACGTTTTCAGTCAGAACACCAGGAGACAAAAACATCCAGATGTTTACTTTAAAGTAAAGTGTTGTGTCTCGCATGTTGGAAATGAAAAAATATACACAGTAAAACTTCCATACACGTCACATTGATTGGAATAACCATGCGTCAGAAAATCACTGAGAGTCTACAGGGTCCAGAACTATTGGCACCTTTTATAAAAATTGGCAAATTGATTGTATGAAATAATCTTTAGACATGATAATCTTAACTTTGCTTTCAGAGAAGCTTACTCAAATTTCTTCTAAAATATCATTGAAATATTATTTTAATAACCAAAGAGTAAGCTGGAGTCTAAGTGCTAAGGCCTGGTGCGAGATCAGCGATGCATTTAATTATATGAATTCTGCTAAACACCTGCACGTTTTAGCTCAAACCCTGACGGCCTCTCCCAGGAGGTTACGGCTCTGCTCTAGGTGGGTCTAAGTCCTTACAACCCTAGTGTCTGTTTCATCTGAGCCCTGTTGGAACCATGTGACATGAAAGAGACATACACACACACCGGAGCTAATTAAATATTTAAATGTTGTGTGTAGATGATCAATCTGAGATGTTACACACACACACACACACACACACACACACGTCTCCATCACAGGATGAGATGCAATGCTGAGTGTGTCCTGTCCAGAGACATGGTTCATTTACTGGAGATGCTGATACTCTGGTCTCACTTTGTGTTGCACAAAAATATGAGTGGCATTCAAGTCAAACCGGGACTTGTTATGAAATTTCTGGTGTATAATGGCGAATAGATTAGAAGTAGGTGTGAGGTGAATGCAGTAATTGAGATCAGACACTAGGTGGAGATCAGACACTAGATGGAGATCAGACACTAGGTGGAGATCAGACACTAGGTGGAGATCAGACACTAGGTGGAGATCAGACACCAGGGGGAGATCAGACACTAGATGGAGATCAGACACCAGGGGGAGATCAGACACTAGATGGAGATCAGACACTAG
>JAOVVA010000028.1:13557548-13568272 GCA_028565275.1 Leiocassis micropogon | reverse complement strand
TAACAGCAGGAATAACAGAGGGGGGCGGGTTATCGGGGGCGGGGCTTGTAGGACGACTTTCACACACACACACACACTAAGGGATAGGGAATGACTGCTGTCTGGCTCACAGATTACATAAATTGTCTGAATAACGGATTGCATTTTTGAAAAAATAATTTAATAACTGAGTACTTAAATATGTTATATTACTCGTTACGTCAAATTTTTGTAACGCGTTACACCCAACACTGGTGGTGACTAAAGGTCCTGAGAACGTGAGTACTCGTGCTCTGATGCTTCTGAGCTGCTTGAAACTGCTGATGGACGAAGTAGAGGTGTCTCATGGGTCGAAAAATAAACCCGTTGGAATTCTCTTTAGATATTTTCTTCAGTTTCCTGTAACGTCTTCAGTTTGTGTGTTTTCACGTTGCAGACAGTAAGGATGCCAGAAGCGTTTCTGTTTTTGGGAACTCATACACTTGAGAGACATTTCCACCTAATGAACCCAGAAATGTCATTATAGTCAAACATGTCACTGTCAGAATTTCGTCAAGAACCTGGGACTCCACCACCTCCTTCCAGGAGCCGTATCGCTGTACTCCAAAGTTTCCTGAACCGAAGTTTATTTGTCCTTTATATAACTCCTTGTGGTCTTGTCAAAACAGTTTCTGAAAGATTTTGTATTCAAAATTTAAAATGAATGCAACGCTGAATGTGTGTGTGTGTTTTCTTCTCACCAGCCCCAGGTGGAGGTGCTGTCGGAGGAAGAAGGAGAGGAAGAGGACGAGGAGGAGGACATCCTGTCCCTAGCGGAGGAGAAGTACCGACCGGCCGCTCTGGAGAAAATGATCGCCCTCATCGCCCTGCTCGTGGAGCAGTCACGCTCGGAGAGGTCTCGCTTGAACACACACTGACTCACACACTACACAACACTAACGCACAACAGTCTAGACTGATTGTGGTTTTTTTTTTTTTCTTTTTCGTCTCATCTCTACAGACACTTGACTCTGTCTCAGAGTGACATGGCGGCTCTGACCGGAGGGAAAGGGTTCCCCTTCCTGTTCCAGCACATCCGGGACAGCATCAACATCCGGCAGACCTGCAACCTCATCTTCAGCCTATGCAGATACAACAACAGGCTCGCCGAACACGTGCGTCACCGTACACACACACACACACACACACACACAGATTCATATCTGAATTTAGATTTGACTAAATCCGTACACACACTCGATCCACACCAACGTCCACAGCGCCTGCAGGTCTAACCTCCATTACCATGTTGTTCTTTATGTTCCTCCAGATCGTCTCCATGCTCTTCACGTCCATAGCCAAGCTCACACCCGAGGTAGGTCTCCGTCTCCGTCGGTGCGCACCTGTGTGCGTCAGTAAGAACATGACGTAATCAGGTCTGGAGCTTTAAACAGAGAAGTGGTACCTGGAAGCAAGTGGCGCAGGGGTGCCAATATTTTTATTTGTGGCATCGGCTGTGTAGTGGCTTTAATGCCACAATATTACATCCTACATAGTGAGCTCATATAGAAGATGGAATGATGATGATCAGGTTTTATTATTATTTTTTTAATTTTTAACTTATAATATATGATGTTCAAGTCAAACCGGGACTTTTGATTGTACAGAATAACAGAACGAAGTTATTAGAGTACAACCTCCCTTTATTTCTCTATATAATCCCCTGATACACTAATGCACTCATCAAGGTAGAAAGTTTTCTCAGTACGCCAGAGCCGTGATTTGAAACGCCGGCCTCCGAGGATCTCCTTTAACGGCCCAAAACTTGTGGAAATTAGTCTGATTAAGTAAGTGAGGTCAGGACTGTATGTGGCAATAACTTTCAGCCGAGTTCCTGTATCGTGCAAGTAGTGCTGGTGAACGATTGTGAGTACAGTTCACACAGACAACGTGCGTCTCTTCCACAAGTCGTTTTTTAAAGATTTCAGGTTTTCCACTCGATGTGAATGTTCACCGCAGTGCGCTCCGCGTCACCTCGGTCAGGATCATCATTCATGGGCACACAGCCGCCTTTAAAACCTTTTCACCGGTCAGATGTTTTGCCGCGGTTAAGAGTCTCATCACCGAAGTGTGCTCGAAGTCTTCTGTACATGTCGATCGGTTATTCACCTGAAATTTAACAAAAGTCCCAGGTTGACTCGAACATCCCTTGTACTTTAGGAAGTCATTAGCAGGACAAAAAAAACTCCCTTTTGAATGACCTTGCTGTTACCAAAAAATGGAAAATAAAAAATTATTGTAGTGGTGGGTTATGTGAATGTTTGAAACGTTGTTGTTGTCATGGTGATGGTAAGAAACCAGCAGCACCAGCACCTTATTGGTGAAGGACTCTATGCCTTTGAGATTCACATTACAAATAAATTAAAGGTTATGTTTCACTCTTTCCTTTATTTCTTACATTTTTGTGTGTGTGTGTGTTAGGCGGCGAACCCTTTCTTCAAGCTCCTGACCATGCTGATGGAGTTCGCTGCAGGCCCACCCGGCATGCCCTCCTTTGCCTCCTACATCCTGCAGAGGATCTGGGAGGTAAACTACCGAGCGGTTATTCTCCTCATGTTTATTTACGACAGGGTTGTGTTACATTAACGCCCCACTCCTGTGGTGTCCTGCCCTCCTGAGGTAACAGGACACTCCCGCCTGCCTGCTCTGGTACACGCCCACTGTCTGAATGTACCAAATGTCTTACTGATATTCCTTGTGTTTATGATGTAATGGGTCGGCGTGATTAAGTCACCGTAATGTTAATGTGAAACTGATTCCGGCACCATCACGCCGTTTCTCTCGAGCGTTATGATGATGAGTTTTGTCCGTACTTTTCGTCGTCGGCTAGCCTCTGCTCCGCGGCCGTGTGCTCTAGTTGCCTAGCAACATTGTTTTTATTACCCATGTAAAAAGTATCCAATTGATATTTTGAATCTTGATAAAGTGAGGAATCGGCACCACATTTATGTCTGATGCTTTACCCCAGGATACGTAAGGAGGAATGAAACGTCGGGAACAAACGAGAAAGGAACGAAAAATAGAAATACAATCAAAAGTGTGAAGGGAGAAGGACTGAGATAAATCGTAGCAGTGGCATTTTTATTTTTTATTAATCTAAAGAGAGAGAGAAAAAGATAAATAATTACAAATAATCTAAATAATAAGAGCTTTGTGACTTTGGACAATTTATCAATTAGTCCCAAAAATTAATCTCTCTCTCCATCTATGTCTGTCTGCCTGTCTCTCTTTGTATCTCTTATTCTCCCACTTTCTCTGTCGCTCTCTTTGTGTCTCTTGTTCTGTCTCTCATTCTGTCTCTCTGCCTCTTGTCTGTTTATCTGTCTCCCTGTCTCTCTCTGTATCTCTTGTTCTCTTTCTGTCTCTTTGCCACTCGTCTGACTGTCATTCAATCTCTCTCTATCTCTCTGTCTACCTGTCTCTCTCTGTATCTCTTGTTCTCCGTCTGTCTCATTCTGTCTCTCTGCCTCTCGTCTGACTGTCATTCAATCTCTCTCTCTTTCTCCCTATCTTGTCTATCTCTGTCTTTTTCTCTATCTGCCTGCCTGTCTCTTTTGTTCTGTCCGTTTGTCTCATTCTATCTCTCCCTCACTCGTCTGATTGTCTGTCTCTCTCTCTCTTTCTTTTGTTCTGTCTGTCTCATTTTGTCTCTCTCTCCTCCCCTGTCCCCTGTGCTGCAGGTGATCGAGTATAACCCGTCTCAGTGTTTGGACTGGCTCGCGGTCCAGACGCCGCGTAATAAACTGGCTCACAGCTGGGTGCTGCAGAACATGGAGAACTGGGTGGAGCGCTTCCTGCTGGCGCACAACTACCCTCGTGTCCGCACCTGTAATCTCACATCCACATACGCACACAAACCTCACCACTATATACATCATATTTATTACCTACATCTCTGCTGATGTAAATGAATCGTGTGTGTGTGTCCTCAGCGGCGGCGTACCTGCTCGTCTCTCTCATTCCCAGCAACTCGTTCCGTCAGATGTTCCGCTCCACGCGTTCCCTCCACATCCCTACGCGGGATCTGCCCCTCAGTCCCGACACCACCATCGTCCTGCACCAGGTGAGCGCTCTCTCATACACACACACACCCTCACGTTTATCTGTACGTGTGTGAGATTTAGAAATGCTCTTTGTAGAGGTTGAGAACTAACGTGTGGTTGCTGTGGGTCTCCTCCTCCTCCTGCAGGTGTACAATCTCCTGCTGGGTCTGCTGGGCCGGGCCAAGCTCTACGTGGACGTGGCGGTGCACGGCACGACCAAACTGGTGCAGTACTTCAGCTTCATGACCTACTGCCTCATCTCTAAGACCGAGAAGCTCATGTTCTCCAGCTACTTCATGGACCTGTGGAACCTCTTTCAGGTGAGGCGAGGGAGCTGCAACATGAAATTTAAAGTTCTTAGAAGTTTAGAAACTAAAAGTTTAGGTTTGCCTTATTATGATGCATGTTGGTCTAATTTTCCTTCTGCTTACTTTTTCTGAACGTGAGCGATATCTCGCTAACAGCTAGCAAACTAGCTCGAGGTTTGACTTTCTGACTGATTTAGTTCACGACCATCGAAATATATGGTGGAGCTGGGTGTGCCTCAAGGATCGACTCTGAGACCCCTCTTGTTTGCTCTGGTGATGGACAGGATGACGGATGAGGTTAGACTGGAGTCTCCATGGACTATGATGTTCGCAGACGACATCGTGCTTTGTAGCAAGAGCAGGGAACAGGTGAAGGAAAATCTAGAGAGATGGAGGTACGCTCTGGAAAGCGGAGGAATGAAGGTTAGCCGCAGCAAGACAGAATACATGCGTGTGAATGAGAGGGACCCAAGTGGAACGGCGAGGCTACAGGGAGCAGAGGTAAAGAAGGTGCAGAACTTTAAGTACTTAGGGTCAACGGTCCAGAGCAACGGAGAGTTGTGTACAGGTAGGTTGGAACTGGTGGAGAAAAGTGTTGTGTGTGAGTGAGACCAGCGATGCTCTACGGAGACAGGGGAGACAGTGGCACTGAAAAAAGACACGAGACAGAGTTGGAGGTAGCAGAGCTGAAGATGTTGAGGTTCTCTTTGGGAGTGACAAGGATGGATAGAATTTAGAATGTGTCCATCAAAGGGACAACCCATGTCAGATGTTTTAGAGTCAGAGAGGCCAGATTGAGGTGGTTTGGACATGTTCAGAGGAGAGATTGTGAAAGGATGCTGAGGTTGGAACTCCCAGCCAGGAGGTCTAGAGAAAGACCAAAGAGGAGATTTATGGATGTAGTGTGTGCGAGAGGACATGATGCTAGTTGGTGTGAGAGAAGAGGACGCAGAGGACAGGGTTAGATCTGTGATGACCCCAGAAAGGGACGAAGAAGAGTAACAACTGAAGTTTAGGTCTATAAGGTGGATGTTTACGTTGGTGCGTGTTTTGCTTGCATGCTGTCACCTGTTTAAAATCTCCATCTCTCTCTCTCTCTCTCTCTCTCTCTCTCCCCACCCTCTCAGCCCAAACTCTCCGAACCGGCTATCGCCACCAACCACAACAAACAGGCGCTGCTGTCGTTCTGGTACAACGTGTGCGTGGACTGCAGCGAGAACGTGCGCCTGATCGTGCAGAACCCCGTGGTGACCAAGAACATCGCCTTCAACTACATCCTGGCCGATCACGACGATCAGGAGGTGGTGCTGTTCAACCGCGCCATGCTGCCCGCTTACTATGGCATCCTGCGGCTGTGCTGCGAGCAGTCGGTCTCCTTCACACGCCTGCTCGCCTCGCACCAGAACATCCAGTGGGCCTTCAAGAACCTCACGCCTCACGCCAGCCAGTATCCTGGGGTATGAACGCACACACACACACACACACACAATGTCATGTCCCCTATTGTTGTTCTCCATCAGACAGGGCTTTTCCCACTATTTCTGCCTTCAGTATTGGTCTAACTGTCGAGAGAGAAATCAATTCCTTTAGTTTCCTCGAGTTTCACGCATCATTAAACCGACTCCTGAAGGGGAAAATGCGGTAAAGAAGCCATTAGCGAGTGTGTGATCAAATTATGCGCGCATGGATTCGCCTTAAAATGGATTGTAACGTTGTGTGTAATTGAATCAGGTTTTTTCTTTTTTTTTTGCGCGACACAGCATGGCTGACTCCAAGAAAAGGAAAGTAGAGAATGAGAGTATGAGAACTGAGCCTTCAGAAATGAACGGACACATCAATGTGTTTTTATTTTCTCCGCAGGAAGTTTAAAACCAGTATGTCTCATATGTTTCTCATTATGTCTCATGTTCTGATGATAATACAGTGAAACCTCGGATTGCGAGTAACGCGGTTTGCGAGTGTTCCGCAAGACGAGCAAAGATTTTTAATAAATTTTGACTTGAAAAACGTCTTGGTTTACGAGTACCGAGTATCATGTATCACGCATGCGCTTCATGTTTTGACGCTGAGCGTCACGTGATCACAACTGAGCCAACGGTTTTTGCTCTCTCTTGTGCTAAGGAATTGTGGGTAATCGTCTCCCCCGCTGGGTCTTGGTGCGCGTCTCTTACTGGTATAATCATCTGTGCACGCGTGTACTGTTTACTATAACACTGTGACCGTGTGTGTGTGAAAAACATTTTATTTTGTGTTTGAAAGCGCGTGTGTACTGTTTCTTATAATGTGTGTGCGCGCGCGTGTAAAGCAAAAGAAAGTCTCATTACAGAGGTTAAAAATCCATTTTCTCTCTCTGTCGTTGTGTGCCCGCATAATTTGATACCGCGCCGGTTCTCTCACACACACACACACACACACACACACACACACACACACACACACACACACTAAAGGCGAGAGTGAGTGTGTGTGAACCGTCACGGTGTCAAATTATGCGCACACACAACGCACACACTCTGCAGCGCAAGAGAGAGAAAAACACACACACAGCACCTGCGCACATAAACGGAAACACTTATCTGTCAGGATTCTTTTTATAAGGTAAAGTGCAGGTTAATTTGTTTTATTTTTACTTTATATTTTGTGTTAATTATTTTTATGTATTTATTTTTTTGGGCTGTGGAACGAATAATTTGAATTTCCATTAATTCCTATGGGAAAATTGCTTTGATTTACGAGTGTTTTGGAATACGAGCCCACTTCCAGAATGAATTATGCTCGTAATCCAAGGTCCCACTGTAAAAAAAACAGTAATGTGAAGCGCCACTATGAGACAAAAACGCAAACATGAAATTCAGACCTCGGATCAAAGAAAGTTTTATTGACCGGACTTCCTTAAATTGTTTCCTCAAATTCAGTACCCCCGAACTAGAGGACTCCGCACCCTTGTTACGTACCAGAACGCTTTCATGGAGATTATGTAGAGAAGAGAAGAAAAAACACACACACACACACACTAACAACACTTTGTTTGCAATACAAAATACAAACATTTTTATTTTCATGTGACTCACCATCATTTTTATTTTATTTTTTTTATGTAAAAATCCAGTGCTGAACCTTTTGTTCGTCGTCTCGCATCAACGGACGAAAAACAAAGAGATTTGTTTGCAACCCAGAACAAAAGCTGCGTTCCATTCCGAAGTGCACTTCACAGGGTGCTCCCTACTCCCTGATCTGTGGGCAGGAAATGTAGGTGAAGGGAACTTCCCTTAACAAAACTCCAGCATTCGCGAACACCCTGTGAAGTTACCAGCACTGACATGGACAGATGGATAGACAGACAGATAGATGGTGCGTTACCATGGTAACATAAGGAAGACCAAAGAGGAGAGTTATGGATGTAGTGCGTGAGAACGGACATGATGTTAGTTGGTGTGAGAGAAGAGGACGCAGAGGACAGGGTTAGATCTGTGACGACCCCAGAAAGGGACGAGGAAGAGATACCTATGAAAACATATGCTATGAAAAGGTGTATAACTTGTAAATAAATTATAGATTAAAAATAATAATAATAATCATAATTAATTAAAGAGAGGTCTTTTGTTGTTTTTTATTTTTTTAACAGATTAGTGCTACGGATTTTTTAATTAAATTTAAATTTTAAATGATCATGTCCTATTGATATAATGTCATCCTTGATAATAACGATAAATAATATATAAATCCATTCTCAAGCTCCTTTTATTTATTTATTTATTTATTTATTTATTTATTATATTTTTTTTCACGCTCCAGCGAGACGCAGTGACTTGTGGGAAGTTTTTCATTCTCTTTTTCCGGTGAAGTGAAGACCCGTTATTCACTCGTTCCTTACACTGCTCACAGTTTCCCTTTTGAACTGAACATTTTCTACTTTTTCAACTTTTTTTTTTTTTTGCTTTTACTTCAGGCCGATCTGAAATCACCTAAAGTGTGTTTTATTCGCTTCCTGTAGCCAAGTCGATTCAGAGTCGAGTCACACGTTCTTGCTACACTCAAATGTGAAAGTTGCCCGAGGCCATCTCGCTCCTTAGTTCAGGGTGTTTTACTCGAGAAAGTTTGTGAGTTATTCATCCCACAGCCACGCGATACCAGATCGAGCCAGCACAGTCGAGCTTTAAACCTGCTACTGAATGCAGTGTGTAATTTGCAGCCACACGTGTGTGTGTGTGTGTGTGTGTGTGTATACAGGAATAAATATATCCTCATGTCCATTAAAATCTCTCTCCCTCTCTCTCTGTGTGTGTGTGTGTGTGTGTAGGCGGTGGAGGAGCTCTTTAATCTCATGCAGCTGTTCGTGGCTCAGAGGCCAGACATGAGGGAGGAGGATGTGGAAGATATTAAACAGTTTAAAAAGACCACCATCAGCTGCTACCTACGCTGCCTGGACGGCCGCTCCTGCTGGACCACTCTCATTAGGTACACACACTCGCGCACACACTCGCACGCACAGGATCTATATGGATCTATGATTCATATATCAATACATACTACATTGTTACAGTTCTGTGTGTGTGTGTGTTTCAGTGCCTTCCGTGTGTTACTGGAGAATGACGAGGACCGACTGTTGGTGGTGTTTAACCGAGGACTGATCTTAATGACTGAGGTACAGCTCTCTCTCTCTCTCTCTCTCTCACACACACACACACACACACACATGCTCACCCTCCTACCTGAGTGTCCACTCTGTGTCATGCTGATCTCTCTCTCTCTCCAGTCGTTTAACACCCTGCACATGATGTACCACGAGGCCACGGCATGTCATGTGACCGGAGACCTGGTGGAGCTGCTGTCCATTTTCCTGTCCGTCTTGAAAGCCACCAGGCCCTACCTTCAGCGCAAAGGTGCTACATTACCCACAATGCACCCTGCTTACAGTGCATCTAGAGGACTTGGCTGGAACAAATCCTTACCCATGATGCACCACACCTGAGTTAAATCATTACTGGAGTCTGTTTGAAATCAGACGTTACTCACTGTCTCGTGTGTGTGTGTGTGTAGATGTGAAGCAGGCTCTGATTCAGTGGCAGGAGAGGATCGATTTTGCGCACAAACTGCTGACGCTGCTGAACTCCTACAGTCCTCCAGAATTACGCAACGCCTGCCTGGGTAAAACTCTCTCACACTCTCTCTCTCTTACACACACACACACACACACATTTTTTTCTTTTGTATTGTTTGTTTCTGCAGTGTAACCCAAAGACGATCGTTTTCACAGGAGTTCTCAGCAATATGACAAACATTATAATAGCATATTTCTAAACAAACATGGCAAGTAATTTCACTGTGTATAAATGTGTAAATAGTTCACAGTGCGCCACCTGTAGGATTATAAAGATACTGTGAAGTTTTACCGCCTCAGATGCCTCAAGTCTCAAAACTCAACTTGCCAGGGAGCGCGCGGATTCGAACACAATATTTGTGAACTAATGAGCTCTCGCGGTGTTTTGAGACTGGCGTAATGAGTGGGTTTGAGACTAATTCGTAACAATTTCCTTCTGGGATTAATAAAGATCTTTGAACAGAAAGAACGCACACGATTTTAACGCACACGGTTTTGAGAAATGTAACGCCGTAAGAATGTGTCTCGCTACAGGATGGTTTATATATCTGCGGCTGATCGCCAGTCACGACCGATCACACTGAAAACCAGACGATTCTGATCACTGACCGATCGACTGGTTCATATTCGTTATAAATGTAAAGCTTGTTTAAAAAATATATATATTTTGGAGTCAGTGTAGCAATATGTGAAAATCACGCTTCATAACTAAATTATTTTTTCCCCCGTCTTTACATTACACCTCCTTTCAGACAGCGTGCGTAAATTGTAGTGTTTCGTTATAGACGTCCTGATCAGCCTGGAGAAAATGTCGTGTCGTCAAAATGTTTGAAAGATATGCATTTATATAATCTCATTTTTATATTTTATATAATTAGTGGTGCTTGAAAACCATGACCGTTATTATCTAGTCTATTATTATCTTGTAACTAGTCCCGTATAGTTTGTCGTAGACCCATGAACGAGGTGTCAAAACGAGGCGTCAAAAAATCCCATAGACTTAACATTGATACTCATTTTAAAAGATCCTTGCGCGAGAATTTGCTAGAAATCTAAAATTTACCACATTGGAAGAGGCTTTCAAGCTGTGTCAGAAGACACCCCGCAAGAGGGTATAAGTTGGACCCCTGGGGTGCAAGAGGCGCCCAAATTTGCCCCATTGACATATAATGGTAGCTTTCATAGGCACTGAACTGAAACTGAACTGTGGATGCCACTGTCGTAGAGATATGGGGGGGGGGGGGGGGGGGGGGG
>JAOVVA010000028.1:13533607-13548885 GCA_028565275.1 Leiocassis micropogon | reverse complement strand
GTCGTTCCAGTGAACACTCAGCGAGTGGAACACCTGATCCTTGAAAACCTGCGGATCGAGGTCGCCGACTTGCAGAATGTCTGTGCGAACTCTACACACGATCATCCACCAACTCGGCAGGAACTCGGCTGGGAGTTATCACCACCTCCCCCGTTCTGTTGGGAAACCTCAGGTCCTGCCTTTCACATACATGTTAGTTAGACGCACACAACCTACCTACAGTACAGTACCTAAACCTTCTTGGCCAAGTTACACCCCTTCATGAAAACACTGTTCCCTGATGGCAGTGGTGTCTTTCAGACAAAAATTTCCCCAGGTCTCAAATCGATCATGTCCTGGATGTATTGTGTATATGGAGTTGAATAATTTAAATGCAGACCGCTAGGAAAATTAGATTTAATTATATTCTACAGACAAAAAATATATCTAGTTATACCACGCAGTTGAAAAGAAAACCAGCAAACAACTGTTGTGTAATATTTTTAAAACAAATATACAGTAAGTTGAGAAGGTGAACAGTTTCATTTGCCCTTTGTTCACATACCGCTGGAGTTTGCATTGTAAATCACATCGTACCGTAGCCGTTTGGGTGATCTAAGCAAAAATATCAAATCATTACCCTATTTATCGAAACGTGTTTATTCCCCTTACTGTAAAGCCGAGTGCATGAATACTGAGAGTGGAAATGTTTTAAATGAGAGATGTGGGGTTAATAATCTGGAATTTTGTACTTGTTTTTCATTTGTTCAAAGTGGCGTTCAAGTCAAACCAGAAGAAAGAAGACGATAAGGTGATGAGACTCTTGGTCGCAATGAAACATTTGAACGGTGCAAAAGTTTTAAAGAAGTCTGTGAATGACGATCCCGGCTGAGAGAGGTGGTTCGGAGCCCAGTGT
Organism: Leiocassis micropogon; assembly: GCA_028565275.1. Lineage (NCBI taxonomy): Eukaryota > Metazoa > Chordata > Actinopteri > Siluriformes > Bagridae > Leiocassis > Leiocassis micropogon. The sequence continues at coordinate 13,547,990 of JAOVVA010000028.1, read as the reverse complement.
AGTTGTTCCCAGTGTAGAACATTCAGCGACTGGAACGGCTGCAGGGATGGGAATCACCAGAGGTCATCCGATACAATTTGTATCGCGATTCTATAAATATCACAATCTTATAAATATCTTTTTTAAAAAGAATGCTGTTGTAGATTTACAATTATAAACAACCTCTGGAAATTATTTCCTCCAACCACACAGGATGATGTGCTGCCTGGCCATGTGTCGAAAGAGTTTAGAGCTCTGAATGGCCACATTTTACCACCTCAAATGTACACGAATCTAAAAAAAAAACATGAATCGCCACACAAATAAATCTCGATACTTCCTCGACAGATAACTTGTCGCAAGGTTGCGGAAGAGGCGCATCAGTCTGTGTGAACTGTACACACGATCATTTATCAACACCACTTGCACGTTACAGGATCTCGGTTGGGAGTTATTGCCACATCCCCCGTACAGTCCTGACCTCGCTCCAAGGCATCTCCACATGTCTGGTCCATTAAAGGAGTTCCTGGGAGGCCAGTGTTTCAGGTGTGAGTTAGCCAGTTAATCATTATATAGAGAAATAAAGGGAGTTTTTTTACTCTGACAACTGTGTTCTCTTATCCTGTACAATCAAAAGTCCCGGTTTGACTCGAACACCCCGAGTATGTAAGGTTTGTACTGGGTGTAAAGCAGTACAAACTTTGGGCAAGTTTTTTAGGACTATATCATTTTAACAAACGTCAGGTTTATATTTCTTTATTCTATACTCATATTACCTTGACTAGCCTTTTTCGTCTCTAACCTTAATGCAGTGCTATGCTAAAACTCCCACAGTACGTTCGCTAAATAAGGGGATGATAACATCGGGGTTGCATGATTGCTGTAAATCTGCTAACACAAGTATGTGGACAAAAAAGTCTATGAAATATGGCAGCTGAATCCTTTGGCGTTTGAAAATATAAATACATGCCCGATTGGCTTTTTTTTTTTTTTTTAACCAAGACAAAGCAAATCTCTTCCTCCTCTGTTGGGGAACTTTTTTTTGTCCTTTTAACAAAAACATGCTCCAGTTTGTTCACATATAAAGAAAGTGTCTCCAGTCGATTAGTCGTGTAGCTGGTTATTAGAGGGCAGAGGTGAGGTTGTCGATACCGCCCGGAGTTGTCACTGATGTGGTTCTCTTCTGAGACGCTTCTGCTGCTTTTCTGCTGCTCTGTTCATCCTGAAACAGTTGACACAAGAGTGAAGAATGAATGTTAAGTAAGGGATAAAGCACTAAGGGAACTAATGAACATTGTAGTGTAGGGGGAGGCAAGTTCGGTCCTAGAGAACCGCAATCCTGCAGAGTTCAGCTCCAACCCCAATCAAACACACCTGAGCAAGCTAATCAAGGCCTTCAGGATTATTATGGTTACAGGTTGTTGAGGGTTTTTTTTCACGGTTGGGGCTGAAATCTGCAGGACTGCGGCTCTCTCGGACCAAACTTTCCTACCACTGATCTAGCGGAAGTGACTCCGTCTAGTGTTTTATCCCTCGTCCCATGGTGGAAATGTTTTCGGACACTTACAATGCACAAACAATGCAAACCTGAACCCAGCAAGCACTGGGGGTACATGATAGGAGGGGATCAAACCCGGACCCTGGAGGTGCAAGGCCATAGTGCTAACCACTAAGCCACCGAAATTGCCGAAAAAAAGGATTGGTTCATTTTGCTGAACGAGACTCAAAGAACTGAGTCGGTAAAATGATCCGAACTTCCCATCACTAGTGCCAAGCTGTGCGCAGATCCGATAGTCCTGTTGTGGCGACCCCTTGAGTGTCTTTTATGATATACTCATTATGGACGTAGCCTGACTGTTGACTTACCTCCTGGTTAACTTTACATACATCTTCATTGGTGATGCTGTAAAGTAAAAGACATTGAAGCATAATGTTAAAGAGGATAGATCTCCACCATGCCCTGAAGTCCTAAACACAAAATACATTGCTTCTAAATACTTACATGCTACAGCTGTCTGGCTTTCCAATGTTAAAACTTTCTTTATCTGAATCAGTATCTTTAATCTTCTTGAACCTGAGCCAGGAAAACAAACAAAAAGAAACATATTTTACCAAAACTATGGAAATTTGCATGTATTGTAATTATTGTGTCAGAGAAAACCGCTAACAGCTAGTCAGAAGGAGAATGTTGAAGGACTCACTTCATTACGCCGACCACCACCAGAGTGATGAGAGCGACAAGGCTGATGGCTAGCAAGACACCGAGCACAACAATAGCTGTATCGTCTTCCTCTCGCTCAGGTTCTTTCTCCAGTCCTTCCAGTTTCACGTCAGAACCGAACACTTTCTCCAGTTCTACTCTGATGCTCTCGGTTTCGCTCTTCAGCTTCCTGTAGAAATCACAGCGTAGTTTTAGGGGGTTTTTTTTCCACAAAGTTTGATGAGGACGTGAACTCAATAATAAGTACTCTTTTTTTTAATGTAGACCCTGTCAACCATGACAAGCTGTTTTGCCTTGACTTACTCGTGGACTTTTTCGGCACTGATGGTCATACCAGCCTCGTTCACTGCAATGAAGCTGACGTACGTCTTGGCATTTACTTTCGTCACCCGTGAACGCATCTCAAATCCCTGCTCTCCACGTACACTCATGATGTGTATGCTCCAACCCAGCACCTTCTCCAGAGACCTGAGAGTAAGAGTGTAAAGGGACAGGTGAATGAGGGTGCAATAAGTCTGAGTCCATGGTACGTGGATCACCATGATTTGGTGAGGCGCGCTTGTTCTCGAGTACCAGCATAACCTGTTTATGTTAAAAAGTTAAGATATTTATCACTTGAAACTGAGCTATAACACGTGTCATAGTTTGCATAGAGAACTTTTGCGGAAAAAATGTGTGTGTTAATGTTCCAGCTTAAATACAACTCAGATCCTGCTTCATTTTGGCTGCTTGAGTTTTGTTCTGTTTCACTCCTTTTCCAAACCCATTGTTTCAGTGTCTGTAGCTTTAAACAAGAACACCCTGAACACCCCTTTGACAATGTGCTTTTTTCTAACCAATCAGAACAGAGTGAGTGGAAACGTCCATGTTTGAGACCTTAGCAAGGATCCCCCCCCAATGTTCTCGCTACATTAGTTGGATCTAATTCCAACCTGTCATTAGGGCACTTCCATTTTAAGGCTTAGCCAATCACCTCACTCTAGACCCACCCACCGTCGGCTGCATCATCCGGGAATCGAACTTGCAATAACAATAATTAATTCATGATAACATTTTCAATATTTAGCAATATAATCTGAACAAGCCAATAGCAATTAGCTGCTATCCTAGCCATTCTTAAGAGCTTAAGAAGGCTAGGTTAGTTGTTAGCACTTAGCTGCTACCCATTAGCCTAGCATTATTTACTGTAGCTTTTAAAAATGGTGTCCCGAGAACAGCAGAACCGAGCATTGAGCCAGGTGAGGGTCTCTTCTTATATGTGAGAGTCTCTTCTTATATGTGAGGGTCTCTTCACAACAGGGGAAAATCTGATTCGCTTGTTTAAGTCCTGATCAAGGTAAACATAAAAACGACAAAAAACAGGGTGTTTCTTTTGTGTGTTCATGCAGACTGGAAACTCATCCAAATGTCTTAAAAATAATTCATTCACCATAATATGTGCCCTTTAAAAAATTTTTATTATTTTTTTTTAATCATGGTCAGTTTTAAACGGAATTCAGTAAAATTTTGAACGGAAATAATACTTACTTTTGAGTTTCTGTAATCTTCATCTCGACAGTGTGAACAGGCTGGTTCAGTGTGATCACCACGATCTTCTCACTGTCGCTGTCTTTCACATGTACCTGGAAAAGTCACACAGAGGGTCACATGGTGTGTTTTTTTTGTGTGTCATTTAAACGAGGAAAAAAAATCACATCTTCCGTTCTTCTAATCAGTCGTAAGTTGTCGGATCCACAGTGACAATAAAGTAAATCTGAAACTGAGAAAATTGACCTGACCAAAATGTGCTTTTTGGGAAAAAATATCGTCAGTGATTTGCTGGTTTTAGCAGCAGTGCGTAGCGTATAAAGAGTAAGTACTAGAGATGGGGGAAAAACAGAGATTCTTTCAGTGGCATAGTGAGGGTGTGTGTATGTGTGTGTGTGTGCCCTGCGATGGATTGGCACCCTGTTCAGGGTGTACCCCACCTCATGCCCTAAGTCTCCTGGGATAGGCTCCAGCCCCCCTCGACCCTGAATACAGGATAAAGTGGTATAGACAATGAGTAAGTGAGATTCCTGTATAATCCTACAGGTGGTGCACTGTAAACTATTCACGCATTGGCAGGCAGTACAGAATCCTGCGTGGTATGAACAAATTCATTACTAAGTTTGTTTAAATTTGTAAAAGAATCTAAAAAAATAGAATTGCAATACAGATCGAATTGGCACAGAGGTATCGTGATGATATCGTATCAGGTGATCCCAGGTGGTTCCTGTCCCTAGTAAATATGTTGTGCTTTCAGAGACTTGCCTGTAGTTCAGCAGTTGCAGAGAGTTCTTGTGTATCTGTGGCTTTAACACGAGCAGTTACAGTTTTCCCACCCATCTCACTTAAATCCAGCACATACACCTGACCCGAGGTGCTCTCAATTCCCAGCAATGAACTGGACTCCTGCAGGGAGTAACGGAGCTTCTCAAAGTCCCCGACGTCAGGGTCCGTCGCCTACACGGAAACAAGAAGTCCACCAGGGATGATTAGTCCAGATATGAACAGTGAGTGATGGAAAATCATTGGTATCTTTTACACAACGAGTCGCTAATTATGTGTCAGAGCAGCACAGGACACTGTCTCCTACCTTCACAGTGAATACTGGATATCTGAACGGAGCAGTGCTAAAGATTTCTGCCGTATAAATTTGACGTTCAAAGACTGGAGCCTCGTTCACGTCTTCTACCTGAATCACCACCTGTTGGGGCACAAATAAGAAGAAATTGAAGCCTAGAGGTTGCTAAGATTTGGGTTTAGTATTTGGGGTTGAATCCGTGATAAATACCGTGGTTATAGCGGAGTTGGGAGGAGTCCTGGAGTCAGTGGCTTCCACATTAACAAAGTACATTTCCTTCTCTTCCTTATCCAGTGACTTGAGCGTTGTAATAGCTCCAGTTTGGTCCACACCGAACAGGTCTGTGTTTGACATCAGACGATAAGTGACCTGGATCAGCTGGTTTCCTGTAAGCGCTTTGACCACGCCCACATTTGTTTCACGTGGTTCGTTCTCCTTTACCGAGAAATGGTAGGTCGAGTTCTGAAAGACGATGGTGTCCGTCAGCTGGTTCACTCTCACCTCGATTGTAACTGTCGCTATCAAGGAAAAAAATATACCCAATCTACAAACATCAGTTTACAGTTTACATAATATGTTTGATGTTGTCTAGTTGTTGGGAAGTAAGACAGAGAGGGTTACAGTCTGTACACACCAGTATCGTTGAGACGAGGCATTCCTTGATCTTCTGCTATAACAAGAAGCTGGATCTCCATGTCCTCAGTGATGGTAGTAAAGTCACGAGTCCAGGTGATGGCTCCTGTCTCAGGGTTCAAATCCAGCATGTTGGAATCTTCAGAGAACCTGGAGATAGAAACCTTTACAGGACTTTTCTTTTTCTCTGTTTATAATTTGAATAGGTTTAACCGCAAGTTGTAAAGATTTTCTCTTTCATTATAGTTGTGTTGTACACACAGGTTATAACTACTGTCTTCTCGTCCTAACCCAGCCATTACCAAACTTGACATACATACCAAATTCAGCTGGAATTCAATTCAAATAGCGAATTTGTTCTTATTACTTCATAAATGTAAATATTTCACCAGTAATATTTATAGAGATGCTTAGGTCAGGTTTTTGGAAGGAGTCACCAGTGTCCAAGGTAGGGTTTCCTATGCAGGATAGTATTCAAGACAGTGGGCATTTCAAGCTAGAAACAACAAATGACTGTTTTGACCTGCTATAACATAAGTGCTAATACGATCCATCTTGTTTTAAGGATGTTCCATGACTACAGATGTAATAAGCTAAAAATGCTAAAACACCAGCAAATAAAACACTTGAGAGTGTGCTGTAATCAAAGAAAAATAATCAACCTCCAGGTGGTAACAGTAAGTCTGTTTCCTCTTGGGCTCCAACCACATTGCATTATAACATCTCAGATATTCCTTCCCTGGACTCTAGTCTTACGTTTTTGAACCCTCACTGTGCATTGTACATTGCATTTCCATGCTGACCTGTAGGTGATGAGAGAGTTGTTCCCAGCATCTTTATCCGTAGCAGACACGGTTAACACCAGATCTCCTATTTTAACATCCTTAGCCAAAACATGTGTCGAGTAGGAGCGCGTATTGAAAATCGGTGGGTTGTCATTAACGTCTGTCACAATCACCTTCAATGTGGTGACGTTCTACAGAAACCAAGATCAAATTCAGATGATGTTTTTATTATACAAGATTTGAGGTAGTGTTACAAGTGCGTTAACCTCTAAAGACAAAAGAAATTAATTGACCTGTCTCGACGGCATGCCGTAATCACGTGCCACAAGGACCAAATCATAAATCTCTTGTGTCTCTCGATCCAGTGTTCCAGTAACCATCAGAGTCCCATCCTGCAAGACAGAAGAGTGAGCAACATTTACATTAAACATAAGAGTTATATTTTGCACCTTCTTTGTAAGAAATATGCCTTTTTAACCCACTCACCAATTTGAAGCCAAAAACATCAAGGTAGGAGTATGTGGTAAAGGTGACCTCTCCGTTCAAGCCAATGTCGCGGTCAGTCACATGGATTTGAGTCACGTCACCTGTTTTGTCTTCAGGGATCAGTAAAGGATTTTGGAATTCTGAATATTCTGGGTTGTTGTCATTGACATCCAGAACCGTTATGTTGATTTGAGCCGTGGCACTCAAGCCATTGACAGGTTTATCTACAGCCACCACCTGTGATGGAGGCAAAAATAAAACCAGGCAGGTTTGTATCATCTGGCAATTAGGGTCAAGTTCAAAGAATTTAAATCAGAGTACTTTTTTAAATCAAACTGATCCAAAAATAATATAGTGGATTATATTAAGGATGATGAAAATGAGACAGACCTCTATAACGTAGTTGTCTCTTGTCTCTCTGTCAAGACTAGAGTTACTATGCAGAAGGACCACTCCTTTGTCGTTAATATCGAAAACATCACTGGTCAAAAGGAAGTGTCCATTGGAGAATCCACCCTTTAGAGGAAGTAAGCAGGATGGAAAATATTACAGGAATTGAAAACTCACTCACTTACTCTCTCACTCGTTGTCTATACCGCTTTATCCTGTATACAGAGTTGCAGGCGGCCTCGAGCCTATCCCAGGGGACTTAGGGCATGAGGCGGAGTACACCTTGGACAGAGTGCCAATCCATCAAAGGCACACACATGCTCATTTACACACTCTGGGCAATTTGGGAACACCAATCAACCTAATCTGAATGTCTTTGGTCTGTGGAAGGAAACAGGAGTACCCGGAGGAAACCCACTAAGTACGGGGAGAACATGCAAAATCCACGCATGTAGACCCCGAGGCGGGAATCAAACCCGGGCCCTGGACGAGCAAGGTGACAATGCTAATCACTAAGCCACAGTGCTGCCTAGATTGAAAACTTCAAAAAAATGCTAGCAACAAAATTTCAGGTAAACTTGTTGGCATAGTTTGGTCAAATTTTCTAAAACACATTCTGGCAAATGCTAAAACATTTCCCCTCCCAATTGGGTCCCCTGCCAATCCCTACCCACCAGCCCTATAAAGTGGCAGCTACCATCCAGGAAAGATAGGGAGAGTATATCTCCCATCCCTCCATCCCTCCCAGAGATAAAAGCCAATTTTGTCCCCTTAACTTCTGGTCACATGGCCAACACATAGAGGAGATAACATTCCTTTCCTTGCTGTTACTTTTTGTACCTCACCTCATTCTCATCCGTGACTTCCAGTGAGACAATTGGAGATCCAGGAGGTATATTCTCATAGACAGCCACATCATATCGATCCTTGCTAAACTTCGGAGGTTTATCGCTCACATCCTCCACTAATATAACAACCACTGCGGTGCCTGTAAGAGACGGACTGCCTCCGTCCATCCCTTCCACCTCTAGGGTATATTTCTTTGCCTTGCTGTAGTCCAGCATTTCAGCCACGCTTATTATCCCGGATACAGCGTTTATGGAAAAGGGTGCAGGTGAAGAAGTTGGATCCTGCTTGGCAATGTGATAGGTCACTAAACTATTAAGACCTTCATCATTATCGGTGGCAGTAACAACAATCACGTTCGTTCCAATAGTGGCATTTTCTAAGACACTAGTCTCATATCTTTGTGTGGAGAAGATGGGGGGGTTGTCATTAACGTCGGTTAACACAACCACCACAGATGCAGTTGCTGAGCGAGGTGGTCGACCCTGGTCTTCTGCGACCACCAAGAGGTTGTACTTGTCCTGGATTTCTCTGTCCAGTTTTGCTACTACCAAGATTAAACTTGTTTCTGGGTCGATCCTAAACATCCCGGCTGAACCCTCCAGCCTGTACCGGATTTCAGCATTTAACCCCGAATCTGCATCCGTTGCTCCTACATATGTCACGTTGGCTTCAAGCTTTACATCCTCTGGGATGTTAACGGTGATTGAGCTGGAGGCAAACTTAGGACTGTTATCATTGATGTCCATAACATAGACGAAAACCAAAGCCTCATCACTGTTAGTGCCGTCTGAAATAGACACGCCGATGGTATAGTTCCTAAGTGTCTCGTAGTCTAGTTTAACTCTTGTCGTCAGCATTCCTGTCGTCTGGTCAATGGAGAACTTGTCTGCTTCCGTTTGGACGGTTAAGGTGACAGGAATGGCAGGGGACAGAGACAGGAAGGTCACCTGGAAATCAAAACATTTAATTGAAACCTTTAAACTCTGTCAAATGATGTGACTACAATTCAACAAAACTGTGCAAGCTGGAGATGATGCCCATAATCAGTATGGGACCAAAAAAAGTAAAAAATGTCTGAGAAATACGAACAAATCGGAGAATCTACAGTATATAAATAAAAGAAAGGTTTTGTCTGTACGTTGGCCAGAACTCGCTTTATCAGTGATATCTTATTATTCATCTATTGGAGGACCAGAAACCAGTCTCAGAAAATTCTGTTATGGCCTAACATTATCAACAACTAATGTTGCATTCAGCAAAGTAAATGTGTGGAAATACTTCACTTTATTAGAAGGCCCTTTCTAGAATTTCTTTTGGAAACGTTTACATGTAAAAAGAAATCAAAATAAATATCAGAATACCAGAAAAGAAATACTGGTGTCATGCCATCTCAAGTTAAGGCGATGATCTGCCTTATGGAGTCTAATAAGTTCACCTTGACAATTTCTGCCCCTGCGTCTTGCTCTTCCTCTACTTTCCCCTCATATATTCTCTGAAAGAATTGTGGACGAGAGTCTCCTGGTGCCTTAATCTCCACGGGCACAGAGGAAGATTGGCTCACGCTGCCCCCTGTAGGCATGGAACAGGACAAAAAAATTAACTCGCCATGTGCATGTCTTCGATTTTTTTGAGATGAAGAAGCAAACTAAAATGACCTGACTTACCATCTTTCGCAGTCACGTACAACAAGAACTGGAGGATCTTGTTCTCCTGAAGTGGGATGGTCTTCTTTAAGGTTATCTCTCCTGTGTTTTCATTTATGACAAAATAGCCCTCATCGTTCCCGAAGTCGATGAAGTAGCTGATTTCCCCATTCGGTCCCTCATCTAGATCTGTTGCTTCTACCTATAAGTGGGTAAAGAAACTATAGTGTCAAAAAGAAGCTGTGTTTTAAATAATATTTGGTGTGTTAATAGACGTTGAACTATGGACTTGGGTAAAAAAAAAAAAAAGATGGAAATACATGAAAATAAAATGCAATTTAAAACATTTCCTTGGAATACTACAGAACAGACATGAAACTACACCTAAGAAAGGCAGAATAATAATAATTTTTTTATTGGTCCAATTTAGCATAAATTGCTGAAAAATGTTAATGCTGGTGAGAGAAAGGCACCAAAACACCCAGAGCCCAGCAGGCAAACCACAGCACCATCCCTATAGATCTTGTAGTTACAAGGGGAATAATGGGCATAATGATTTGTGTTGTAATGTAATGGCTGATCGGTGTTTATTGTCTGGTCACATGATTTCAGTTTTTTAATCCAAAGTGCACAGTTTAAATGGGATGATTATCTTAATGCAAATGTGTTCTGATAGTGGAAAACTCATAACCCAAAAAGCTCTAATAAACCATTGGGACAGTTATATACTTTTATATACAGTTTAATACTTGTCGAAACCATAAGGCTAATTCTCTTTTCAACAGCACGACCAGAAACTGTGGAACTGTAAAGTTATAAATATAGGATGATCCTGATTTGTGTAATGGTTTAAAAGCCAACGAAACATTTGTCACTATAGTTAAATATAAACACACACACACACACACCCTGCTGTATAATGGTATCACAGAACATCAAGAAGTTATAAACAAGTCTAAGATAAGACAGTCATTTTTACGGACTTAATCAGATTCCTCAAACAATAAAGTGTCACCTTGACAACCAGCATGCCAACAGTCTGATTCCGGGAAACTTTGCCCTCGTACTTGCTGCTTCCGAAAACTGGACTGTTATCGTTCTCATCTAAGAGGAAGATGAACACGCTGGCCATCGTGCTGTGGCTGGAGGGGGGGTCCTCTCTCGCCTCGATCTGTTTTACAAAGAAAAAACAATCTTCTCCAGCATCTTCTCCACATTTTATCACAGCAAATCTTAAAATAGAAGGATTCGATTATAGCTGGTCTCATATTTTTTTACAATATACAGTATCATAACAATTAATCTCACTTTCCACACTTTCTTTATGAAACATCAACATAAATTTCATCCTTTCTTGCATAAATTCAGCACATTATACCTTAATTAACTTTAATTTATGATTCCTCTTGGGGGCTCTAATTGGTTTGTCTAAACCCTGGCTAGTACAAAAATGTAAGAATTTTTTTTAAAGCAGTGATTTCCATGCTTTCTATTTGCACACACACACAAACACACACACACACACACACACACACACAAACACACACACACACACACACACACACATCTGAATAGCTCAAAAGGACTAAAAGGTGAATTTTGCACAATAGCTCGCCTTTATGTTTAGATTCATATTGTGACCTAGAAATAATTCAGACTCTCAAAGACTGAATATTTATTTTGTTGTTTATATGATTGTTTATTTTCATTTAGAAATAGACTTCACTGTATCAGTATGTATACTTTTGGTCTGTTTTCTTGATGTATGTTACCTGAAAAGCAAAGTTCTGTGTGGTTTCTCTGTCCAGCTCGGCGGGCGTCTTCACCATGACGGATCCCTCAGGACTGATGGAAAAAGGAGCTGTATCTGGAACAATCCTCAGGGTTCCCACAAAACCTCCCTAAAGATCAGAATAATCCATCCACACGTCCAGTGTAGTTTGTTTTTACAAAATCTTATGTAAAGCATCTTTAAAAGCCACACAAACCTTATCCTTGTCTGTGACCTTGACCTGAAGAATTAAACTGTCCTTGGGGGAGTTTTCCGGTATAAAATCAGTGTAGTTGCTGTAGTCAAACGCTGGGGCATTGTCGTCCACGTCCTCAATGGTCACCAACACAATAGCATTGGCGGTTTTAGTGCTGTCGTCCCGCTGAGCAGCCTGAAATACACACACACGCACACACAAACAAGTTTGTATTACTCTCCTTGCGAAGACTTCCCATGCCACCTTCCGTTTTTTACTTGAGATATTAAATGACCTTCCGATTTAACATCAACAACTCATTTAATATTTCTCCACTTTGATGACTGGCATAAATTAATAGGATGAATACAACCTTTTGTATTTTATCGTTGCAGAACCTCTACCTGTATTTGGAGCGTGATGGATTCTATTTCCTCTCTGTCTAATGCTGCTGTCACTGAGATGATCCCGGTGTTTCGGTCGATGCTGAAGTTGGGCTGATATTTATTCGGAGTGACTGCGAAGAGCATGAAAAACAAAATCATTCATACAAAATGGAAATTCAATCAAAATAATAAGAAATTATAAAAATGAATAATAGTCTTGGGGTGTTCAAGTCAAACTGAGACTCGTGATAAAAGTTCTGGTCAATGTAGGCGTAAAAGCGCCTTCACTGAAGACTTAAAGCACAAGAAGACCATACGAGATTCAAGAAGACTGTACGTCTTTAAATGACGATCCCGGCCGAGGTGGCTCAGAGCCCATTACAGTCGTTCCTGTGAAAGTTGACAGGCCAACCTGCGTATCTGTCTGTGGGAACTGTACACCCAATCATCACCAACACCACTTGCACGTTACAGGAACTCGGCTGGGAGTTATTGCCACATCCGTCGTACAGTTCTGACCTCACTACAAGAGATTTCCACATTAAAGGAGTTCCTGGGAGGCCAGCGTTTCAGACATAAATCAGACAGACAGTCTGATCATGGCTCCGGCGTACTGAGAAAACAGTACAATTCTACTCCTATGCTCCTATGATCTTATCAATAAAAAAAGCAACGTCTCTGTAAAATCTCCAGGCCAACTAAATCTAAAAGAAATGTATGCATCCTTACGTATGTAATGTAAGGCCACCAGCACCGATCGGTGCATAGGGCAACGAGAGTTTTCCATTGTAGGGGACTTTCGCTGTTTCCGTAGCGATTGTTTTTTACCGGGGCGGGTTGCTAGCCCTATGCCCAACCCTTCTCCTTTCTCATCCGGCACTTGGGAACCGGCAACGGCGGAGCTCTAGACCTCCGGCTGCGAGAAGTTACAGCCTCACCCGGGAACCGAACCAGCGATCTCCGGATGATAGGGCAAGCAGTTTACCACTGCGCCACTCGGAGGCCCATATCTTATATATCCTTGGTATAATTTATTTTCATTCTGCATAGCCGTATCCCATCCTTGTACTAAATATACACTTATTCTTGTGGGCAAGAGTTGATTGGAAATAAGAAATTGGAAAACAAACTATAGAAGGAAGAGTGTGAAAGAATGTACCGGTGGTTATGCTGTAATCTACAGGCTGATTGATTCCCGTGTCTCCGTCTTGAGCTTTTATGTTGTCTGGCATGATTGTTGTGAAGAGTCCAGCCTGAGAGCAGAGTTCAGAGTTTTTTTTTTGTTGCAAACTTGATACAGACCACAAAGTAATGCATCCAGACATCCTGTACTAATGAGAATTCAAATTAGTTTTTTTTAAATCAGGTTTTCTTTAACAATCGCTTTTTTGTCATATGACATCCTATAAATAAAAGAATGTTTTGTCTGTACATTGGTCAGAACTCGCTCTTTTAATAAAATAACCAGTCCCGAAAAAATTCTGTCTGTATGTCTGTCCAGACAGATTTTGTCACAGCATCACGCAAAACTGACTGAATAGAATTTAATGAAACTTTTGCAGTACTTAGATATCTGCCCGAAGTTTAACCTGCGCCATATGTGACATCTAAATGTTGAGTAAAAGCGATGTTATGAACAGTTATGTGCCAGATTTAATAATCTACATTAAAATAAGCTACTTGCTTAATGTGAACAAACACCTGCACCAATAGATATTAATTGCAAAACTGAATATTTTTGGAATAACATGCTGGAGTTTTTTTAAGACAAATTTCATCTTTATCTAATCTACTTCTACTATTCAATTTTTCACCTGTTTGATAAATTATGTTTCTATATTTTTTCATCTTTTTTCCAGTACCTAGTTTTGATTTACCACTTTCTGTTTTGTATCAAACACATTTTGATGTTTTATTAACCCCTTCATGTTTATTTTCAAACAGAATGTGTAGCCCTGCCTCTGGAGTTTAGTAAATCACCGTCATACCAGATTCTCAGGAATGGATGCCTCATACAGCGCATGATCGAAATACGGATTCAGGTTGTCAATGTCTTCCACGTTGATGACAACAGTGGTGGTGTCATACAGGTTCCCCGCATCCTACAGAGAACAGAAAGAGTCAGCTGTCCAAATCCAAACCTGTGTCATTTTTGTACTTAAAAGAACTCAGGAACTTAAAAAGAAATCAATAAAAACAATATAATAAAAAGAGAAACACATAAAGGTCATGTCTCAAGTAAAGAAAGATGAGTCCATGGTCATGTCTCAAGTAAAGACAGATGAGACCATGGTCATGTCTCAAGTAAAGACAAATGAGTCCATGGTCATGTCTCAAGTAAAGACAGATGAGTTCATGGTCATGTCTCAAGTAAAGACAGATGAGTCTTTGGTCATGTCTCAAGTAAAGACAGATGAGTCCATGGTCATGTCTCAAGTA
>JAOVVA010000028.1:13521661-13533507 GCA_028565275.1 Leiocassis micropogon | reverse complement strand
TTTTAATACATTTGCAAAAATCTCAAGTAAACTTTTTTCATGTTGTCATTATGGGGTGTTGTGTGTAGAATTCTGAGCGTAACAATGAATTTAATCCAATTTAGAATAAGGCTGTGACATAACAAAATGTGGAATACTTTCCGGATGCACTGTGTGTCACAATTTGCCATTGCATTTAAAACTGTGTAATATATTTTTTATTAATCATTTAAAAATAATAATATAAGCTAGTAGGTTGTTCTAGGTGTCAATGAGAACTTTCAGTTTTTCTGCTTTACCTTGTATCTAAAAAATACTAACTAAATGACGTATCTAATAATTCCTTTAATATCATTACTCCAGTTCCTAGGCCAAACAATTTAGTTGGTTGCTAAGCAACATAACCAGCATTAGGCTCTGACCATGAACAGTACAATGGCTTAATGATTACAATTGCTGTTTGCAATATGATGAAATACACCAATGTTCAATAATTATTTAAGCTATATCACATGGGAGGGAGTTCTGATATTCAGCACAACGGCACGATCCCGAGGGTGATATTGCTTTTATACAACAGTTCCACAAACACAGTTTATTATTAACTAATTATGATTTGTTTGTTCACATAGCCAGTTATTTTTTCTCCATCAACCCATATCTTTCCACAACTGACGGAACTAGCTAACTGTGACTGGTGGAGCTGACGACTGTCAATTAGTGTAATTAGCAAGAATAAAAGTCGTTTTAGATTTATACTGGTACCATGTAGCCAAAATGTGAAAAGAATAAAACATGGATGAGATGGACAGTCCTGAAAAGGCTTACAAGATTTACTTTACTTCTTCCAAAATAGAATATCATCTCTGTTAACTTATGCATTCCAGGGTTGAATCCCAAAAAGCGTGAAAGCTAGTAGAAAGCTAGGTTGTTCCACACACCAAGTAGTGTCGTTGGTCAGGTTTTAGAGAGGGATTTGGGATTCAGCCTTGTGTTAAAAGCTAGTTAGCTTTGTAGCTCACTTTAGCCATGAACAAACAACATAGACAAAAAGAAATGAATGATTGGTAGAACATCTAGGACGAGATACATATAGTTAAACATCCCAGTGCTGTTACTGTCTATTATCGCCAACTAAAAACAATGAACAGTTTAAAATCAATGAGTTTGAGGTTCAGATACCGGAAACCAATACCGCCAGATATAATGAAATTAAAGAGCATTACAGTTTCTTTATACAACAGAAGTGAATGGTGTGTGAGAGGAGACCTCGCTCAGAGCCTCAGCATCGAGAGTCTGACTGGTTCTGATGGTAGCACTGGTTTCTCCGGGAACGTAGACCAGCTCCACAAAGTCCGTGATCGAGGGGACGATGAATTCCTTCAGCTGCAGTCGATCCCCAGAGCCGATGTTAGTCAGGATCTCCACATCTCCTGTGGGCCGAATCACATCGATCTCATATCAGAATATCGTACCGGTACATTTTCAAGCCTTCCTGCTGTTTTTATATTGGTTCCACTTTCCACATCAATTAATGAGTGATGCCTTAAATTAGCATCATAGGCTATCAGCAGTTTTTTTTTTAACCTGCTTTAATATTATCAGCCAAGAAACAGCTAAGAACAAATAATTCATGCTTATTTAGAGTACATTTGTGTGAACTTTTTTTTCCTCCCCTAGAGGATTGATCTTCCGAAATGAGTGTGGATCCAAATGATTGCTGTTTGAATTAAGTGAGATATGAATAAATGGACAAGGCAAACTTTCACTAAGCTAGCTACTGTATGATGCAACAACCGATCAATGTATCGTTGGCTACAATTAGCCTGATTTCATCATTAAATTCTCTTTATTTAATAAAAAAACACAGTAAGGTCATTGATATCGCTAATTCTGTCTTAGCAAATAAAATATGTAACATCTTCTTAAGTAAAAATTAGCTTAGACCTACATATATATTCAGAATTTTCTAATAAGTTCTTAATGTAAGAATGCAATAAACCAATTATGATTATTTACCATAGTTTCAGACAGATTCTATTAATTTTTGAACAAACAATGAACAAACAAAAAATGTTCTAATGCCAAATGTTTGTTTTTTTTTGCTTTTTGCTAAATGTTTAAAATTAATTTATGTCTAAAATTAACCTAATAGGCTTTTTAATCTTACATGAGAATACAGTATTGTAGATAAATCTGACAAGATTCAAGATATTTTCAATTGCTTAAATGTAATGTTTTTTTTTTTTTTTTTTGCAACAGCTACTTTGATCTATTTGATGTACAGGATGTATTTATAAATTATTAAACAGACATATAATATCATTTTACCTTCATAGCCCTCTTGAATAGAGCCCACTTTCTTGTTACTTCCAAATGCACAGTCTATCGCTGAAGAACCTGAGGAGGCACAGAGTCGACACATTATTCTCTGATGCTTTTTGACAATAGTGCGTCTGCAGAATTCCAGGTTTATAGTGAAACCCTTGTCCTGATAGTTCTGTTGCCGCAACAAAATAAACAAATGTTTTCTGTAAGGAGATTATAAGGAGAGCTTGTATGGTCAGGCGAAGCTCAGTGATTGAGGTGTTAGACTATGATTCTGATGGTACCAGGTTCAAACCCCATGACTACCAAGTTGTCCTTGTCGGGCCCTTGAGCAAAGCCCACAGCTGCTCAGATGTATAATGAGATGAAAAATGTCTTCTCATTTCTGCCAAATGCTGTAAATATGTCTGCTCATTGGCATGCTAACACTAGAATGCTTTAAAGCTTGAAAGTTGTGAGCGCTTAATTACAGTCAGAATTTAAGCTGTGACTGTAAAGACAGTTTCCTTGGTTTCTGGTTTTACTAACTATGTGAGTACACACATGAGAGTTGAAAGAGAGCCTGGTGTTTATACTGTAGCTGCTGTAGCATAAGATATGGTGGCATGGTGCTATAGTGATTAGCACTCGCACCTCGCACCTCTGGGTTCGGATTCCCGCCTCGGGGTCTGTGTGCATGGAGTTTGCATGTTCTCCCCATGCTTGGTGGGTTTCCACAGTGTGTGTGTGTGTGTGTGGGGGGGGGTAGGTGTGCTTAAAACGCCCTGCTTTTTTCTTGGTTGGTGCTTAAACGAGCCAATTAGATTTTCCCTATAATGTGACCTCAGATAAGAAGATCCCCGGCATGTTACTCAACTCTGCTGTTTCGTGGATGGCCGTGGCTCAGAAGTATTTCATTTACCTACAGTAGACACTGAAACTGCATATTTGGTAGAGGAGTGAAACAGAGGGAGATTGAGGTATAAAAAAAAATCCATTATCTGAGGACTATTTAACACACTTTTGGGAAACTCTGAGGCCTGTGTTAATTTCTTAAAAAATAGCAAAATATGGAATTGTTTAAAACACCCTACATACACCTTTTTATGTGTCTGAAAGTTATATATTGAGGGTAAAATCGGTAAATATCCGTTATCATTCTACGGTTGTGTAGAAGTGTGTATTTCTGTAGGTCGTACTAGACGTAGTGTTGCGGTGGTGGAAGACGGATGTCGTCTGTTTCCGGATTGAAAATCCATCTCCTGGTTAAAAATCAAACCCTGTGACTGGTACAGTGTAGCACGCTTTTCCCTGAGAGTGTGTTTATTCTTGTACACAATCCCA
The DNA here is from genome assembly GCA_028565275.1 of Leiocassis micropogon. Taxonomy (NCBI): domain Eukaryota; kingdom Metazoa; phylum Chordata; class Actinopteri; order Siluriformes; family Bagridae; genus Leiocassis; species Leiocassis micropogon. The sequence continues at coordinate 13,529,877 of JAOVVA010000028.1, read as the reverse complement.
GTTTGACTTGAACGGCCCTTGCATTGTATGATTTGATGTTAAAGTCACAGATGGCACATTAATGCTCAAGTTTATGGTTTAACGTGAATAAAGAGAACATTTACTGTATAACCTCTTTACTTATTTTTATTTATTTATTATTTATTTAATTTTATACTGTCATTTTATTTATCTACCTAATTTTACTATTATTTATGAAATGTTACTCAATCAAATCCATATCTAATAAAACAACTTAACCATAGAAAAACAATAACGTACATGGTTTTTGATCAGGTTGTGTAGTAGCACAATTTGCTTGATATTTTGGTAACTTACCGATAGCGGCCTGTGTGACGTGAACACACACACAGACCAGAGTGAGGGCAGAGCAGAGTGCGTTCATATCGTCCACCGGAGTGTCTCCTCTGTCTCAGGATGTGATGAGTGAACCTCACACGAGATGAGATGTGAAGAAAAAGAACAGGGTGGGGACGCTAACCTGGGCTGTCCGTAGTAGACTACACACTCTCTCTCTCTCTCTCTCTCACACACACACACACACACACCCCTCTGTATCTTTATCTATTTCTCTTAGTACACTGCTCGTCATAAACAGTAATGACTCTACGTGAGGGTCAAAGGTCTGTTAAAACGACAACTTTACAGTAGGACCGAGGGGGCGTGTGTGATTTAGGGAATAGAAATTTATAGTCATGCTAGTAATAAACACTGGATTGGTTTGATGATGCACGTCAATGATGATTGTTCCTCAGTGTTTTTGTGCTTTCTTATACCATTAGAATTCGCTCAATATTTTTAATGTAATATAAAGTAGTATTAAAAACAACAACAACAACAACAATAGAGCTGTTTTATCTGATCATAAATACATTTAAAGTAGTGAATGGAGAATTGAAACATCAGGATAACAGAGAAGGGATGTGATCCTCGCCCTTACAGCATCGTGACATCAGTGATGGGTGATCACACAGACTTGATCTCTATTAGAGCTGATATTTTTAGCACATACTGTACATCCACAACATGCTGCATAAAGCTTTAATGGATTGGGAATGACTGCTGTCTGGCTCACGGTTTACATAAATTGTCTGAATAACAGATTACATTTTTGAAAAAATAACGAAATAACTGAGTACTTAAATACGTTAGATTACTCGTTACATCAAAAAAGTAATCCAAGTACTCTAACGTACTTTGTAACGCGTTACACCCAGCACTGGTTGTGTATCTGCTTAATAGTTTTTGCTCGACATAATTCATATCAAGTCCTTGTGTTACGATGCATTCTTCTACCCTAACAGCTTCATCATAGTGCTATTAATAGATATTAGATTGGTCTGAGGTCTCCTGTATAATATTACGACTGGGCCCAGTCCCGAGTCTCACTGCTTTATAGGGGTTTCTTTCCCGTTACTCATCAGTCTTTCGCAGTCACACGCAGTCACAGGAATCACCAACTTTCATAAGTCAGTGTGCCAAAATACATGGTCCTGTGTACATCTGGGGCTGAGCGACTGGTGCTATTCTGGTCATGTGTAATTTTCTTATGGAGAGCAACTTAGAACAAAAAGTCAAAGAACATCACTGGAAGACGACGGGGGATCAGGAAGAGTAGAAATCACTGAAAGAGAAGAATGAGAAGGGAGAAGGAGGTGAAAGTGAAGCAGGAGAATGTTGGGGAAAAGGGAGGAGGAGAAAGAAGGGAGGAAGAGTGAAGATAATGAAGTGATGAGAAGTAGAGGAGGAAAAGAAGGAGAACTAGAGGAAAGAATAGGATAAAAAAGAGGGAGCGAGAGGAGGACAAGGAAGAGAAAGAAATTAAAATTCTACCGAGGTGAAAAAAACAAATCGTCTAAAGTAATCGTCTAAACAACAGAGAAAGTAAGAGAGGAAAAATAATGGAAAGAAAGACAGAGAGAGAGAGAAAGATAGAAAGATGAACAGGGAAAAATAACAAATTATAAATATAAAGAAGAAAAAAAAATGGCTAGTGATAAAAAAGTGAAAGAGGAAAAAATATGGAATTGAAATAATATAAGAAATGAAGAAAGATGAACAGGGAATGACCAAATGGATAGATATAAAGGAGAAAAAATAAAAATAAAAGATAGTGTTAAAAGTAAAACAAAAAGAAAGAAGGAAAGAAAGAAAGAAAGAAAGAAAGAAAGAAAGAATGAACGAACAGAAAAATAAACAGAGAAATGAATGAATGGATAGATATAATTAATAAAAATAAAAATAAAAGAAAGTAAAAGAGGTAAAAAACAAAAAGAAAAAAGAAAGAAAGAAAGATTAAAGATAAATGAACAGGGAAAACAAATAGATAGATATAAATAGAAAAAAATGATAGAGTTAAAAGTAAAAGAGAAAAAATAATGGAAAGGAAAAAAATGAGAAGAAGGAGAACAAGAGGAAAGAAGAGGAGACAAAAAGGGGGAGAAGGAGAAGGACAGGGAAGCTAAAGACGAGAAGGAAGACATTATTAACATTAGATTACTAGTGGATTGTGATGCTGTATGAAAATTATAATCTTGTGTAGTCCGATGATTACACACACTAGATCTGCACTAATGCTGATATTTTTATCACATCCTGTACATCCATGACATGTTACATAAAGCTTTAACACCTTTATGCCTGTGTGGCGTTGGGAAGGAACGAGGCGTGAAGCCATTAGAGCATTACTGATTACTGTTACACAATGAAAAACAATCATTAAAATAATAAAGCAAACATATTTATCATATTTTATAGCTATGAGACTATAAAGGCTTTATAATTGATCACGGTCCAGTCGAGGTGTTACACACACTCTGAGAGTTGTAATAGCTGTAGCGGTTATGACCACCTTAATATATTGACGTCGTTTCTGACGCTGTGTTATTTATACCTGGTGCTGTTACTTATTACTGCAACACATTTCTTCCTCTGATATTAAATTATCATCATAGTAGACTTTGGTCCTCCATAAAACACAGAAGGAAAGGTGTGTGCTGTCAGTGTGTGACCACTACACAACAAACAGTTTTTTAATGTAGCTTGTCCTGTTTATATTTATTATATGATCATGAGAGGACTCACTTTGAGATTTATCCTGTTTTCAGGTAAAAATGAATTTATTTAGTAAAAAGCAAAGTCATGCTACGAATCATTTAATGATGTAATAAAAACATTATTACTCTGATGACGATAAAATATCTCATAAAAACCTTAGCATGGTATCTTATAATCATAAAACAGAGAGAGAGAGAGAGAGAGAGAGAGTGAGAAAGTGATTCAGGTGATTCAGTCTCATGCGCATTCAATCATCTCTCATCAGGTTTATTACAGTTATATTGTTATAAGATTAACATGTGACAAATGATCTGCGTCAGGAGGCGGAAAAATAATGGTAAGAAAGAAAGAAAGAAAGAAAGAAAGGGAATATATATATATATAAAGAAAATAAATCAGAAAATGAAAAGATGGATAGATACTGTATAAAGAAGAAAACAAGAAAAATACGAAATATAGATAAAACAAAGTTAAAAATAATGAAAAATAATGGAAAGAAAGAAAGAAAAAAAACAAGAAATATTAAAGAAAAATAAACAGGTAAAATTAAAAAGATAGATATAAAGAAGAAAAAATTAAAATAAGAGACAGAGAAAGTTAGAGGCAAAAATTATGGAAATAAATAAATGAATGGAGAAAGAAAGAAAGAGAAGAAAAACGAATATCGAACATTATAGATAGATAGATTTAAGTAAAATAAAGATAAATAAGAGCTAAAAATAAATAAAGATAAATGAGACATAAAAAAGAAAAAATTGGTCTATAGACAAGCAAAAATAGAGATGAAGAAAAAAGGGAATAAAAGAAAGGAAGTGTGGAGTGATGCAAAGAAGAAAAGGAAAAAGAAAAAGATAAAAGAGAGATAAAGAGTAAGAAGAATACAAGGAAAAATAGCAGTAGATATAAAAACTTTTTTGAGAGAATAGGAAAAAATTGAGAGAATATGAAAAAAGAGAAAAGGAAAGGAGAAGAAAGAAGAGAGAAAAGGAAAAGAAGCGAAAGGAGAAAGGGAATAGAAAATGTAGAAATATAAATAAAAAAAGGGAAATGGAGATGAAGAGATGCAGTGGAGGAAAAGGGAAGAAAGAGACGGAGGAGGAAAGAATAAAAGGAACGCGTGAAAGAGCAAAAGAAAGAAAGGGAGAATTTATAACATCCAGCATCCAGCTCGAGGGGGCGTGTCCAATCACCACGCGGCGCGCCATGACGTAACCACGCTGCGATCACCTGATCTTGCGGGAGGGTCACATGACTCTCCGGTGGGAAGCCAACATGGCGGACGCGGAGGCTGTGAAATCGCTGAGCGGGTTACTGGGCGGAATCGCGCAGAGGGTTTATTACGGGAACTCGGAGATCACGGAGGAGCTGCTGAAGGATGAGCTTTACCCCGGTGTACCTCACGAGGAGTTCCGGGCTCTGTACGACAAAATGAAGGGGCTCCTTAAGGTATAACGTGCAGCGGTGAAGCTAACGGGGTTAGCAGAGTGTGTTAAACTACAGAGGTCTGGGTTTGGTTCGCTGAAGAATGACAAGATGAACTGAAGCTAGTGAGGACCGTTAAAGACTAGTCTAACACCAAAACACTCCGCACGCACGCACACACACACGCACACACACACGCACGCGCACAATAAATACTGTACATTTCCTTTGATTCAGTTTATTTATTAATAACAAAAAAAAATTAATACAGTATTGAAAGAATAAAGGTGTAATTTACAAGATTCAGGTGTAAAAAAATGATCCAATTAATTATCCACAGTTAACAGACTGTTAAAAGAATTAATATAAGCTAAACAGTGTAAGCTAATTAACTAGCAAAATATGTAAATAAATAACAATAGACAGAGTAAACTAGCAAACAAATAAATAATAAAAACAAAAGGGGGGAAATAAATAGCAGGAAAAAAACAATCAGTGTTCCATCGATTAAATCTGAATTTCGAGACTTCGAGAGGTTTTTCTAGTAGATTTCAAGAGTTCAGAAGGTTTTGTACTTCAAAGAGAAACGGCGATATTTCACAAAGTTACATTTATTAATGTAGAACTTTTATTGAAATATAAAAGTTGATAATGTCTTCAAATGACTTGTTACTATGGCGGAAAAAGATTATGAAATTATATCATTTAATGGGAAATGACAAAATTCATGAATAAAATAAAAAAACAACATAATTTTCATAATTAAATATCTTTTACCACACCACAAGTTAAAAAACCCCGATGAGAAATAAGATTTTTCTGTTGGTTTCCGCGTGTACATAGATGACCACATGTTTTGCAGTTATGGAATTAACAGTGTAATTCCTGTGATTGAATAATTTTTCCACCAAATAGTGAGAATGATGTCATTGACTCTTATCACATTTATTAATTCTTCCACCTTTGGTAAGCACTTTTTGCATGAACATGTCACTGGGAGCGAGGTGGGAATACACTCTGGATGAGTAGCAGGCAATTTTTCCACCTTTCTTACTCATGATGTTTTTGGGATGAGACGCAGTGAGAACATGTGAAACTCAGTTTCACAGTAACCCGAGTTGAGGGTTGAACCAGGAACCCTGCTGCTGCGAGATATCAACTCTTCCAGGCTGCTTGTGCAAAATAAGTCTGCACTGTACCAGTAGTGTAGTAGTTTTCCCAGCCATTCGGAGGTGGACTTGCTGATGTGTTTCGGTGTCATCGCCCTGCTGCCTAACCCGTGTGCGCTAGGGTTCGAGGTCACAAACTTATGGCCGGACATTCTCTTTCATGATTTTCCAGTAGAGCGCAGAATTCATTGTTCCATCAATTATAGCAAGTCATTTAGATGTGTTTAAATCATCATCATCTACTCTTTAGTTAGACTTACAGAAGTGTATACACAAATGCCTTTAAAAGAATACGCCATTAGCCTCTAGATGGCAGTGTTTAGTATTCTTTAATTCCTCTGGCATCTGTGGCATAAATTACAGTGCATTGGAAATGTATCTGCCCCCTCCTGATTAGGGCCCTAGCACTATCACAACAGCCCAATTATATCATAGTGTGTGAAGGCTCTCTTGTTTTTCTTGTTTTTTTCTTTCTTTTTTTTTTTCAAGCAACCAGTGTTTTTGGGGTCTTAACATGCTCAATAAGTCATGAAAATCAGCACACAGATTGGAATCTGCTGCTATTAGGATGCCTGAGTGCCCTCACATGAGATTGTGCCCCTTTACCCCCCCCCCCCTTTTATAAAATTATGTCATAATGGTATTGGTACAGTGCGGCAAAAAAGTATTTATCCTCAATGCCCTTGCTGATGGAAGGAGGTTTTCACTCAAAATCTCACGATACACGGCCCCATTCATTCTTTCCTTTACACGGGTCAGTTGTCCTGCAAAACCACTTCAGGTCACAAACTGATAGCTGGATATTTGCCTTCAGGATTTTCTAGTAGAGCGCAGAATTCATGCCACACAGCCACCACCGTGTTTGACTGTTCGTATGATGTTCTTTTTATGAAACACTGTATTAGTTTCATGGCAGACGTAATGGGATGCAGACCTTCCAAAAAGTTCCACTTTTGCCTAATTATTCCTCAGAATATTTACCCAAAAGTCTTGGGGATAATCAAGATATTTCTTGGCAAATCCGAGATGAGCCCTTGTGTTGTTTTTGGTCAGCAGTGGCTTTCGTCTTGGAACTCTCCCATGCCATTTTTACAGAGTCGTCATTGTGCTCTTGGAGTATTTTTGGTGGTTGACCACTGTTCCAAGTCTTCTCCATTTGTACATGATGGCTCTCGCTGTGGTTTGCTGGAGTCCCAAAGCATTAGAAATGGCTTGGTAACCATTTCCAGACTGATGCATGTCAATTACTTTTTTTCTAATCTGTTCCTAACTTTCTTTAGATCTTTTAGCGTGCTTAACTTTGTCAGACAGGTTCTATCTAAGTGATGTCTTGATTCAACAGGTCTGGCAGTAATCAGGCCAGGGGGTGGCAAGTGAAATTTAACTCGGCTTTTCAAATATCACAGTTCATTCATGATTTAGCAAAAGGGAGTTGGTTACTTTTTACACACAATGCCAAATAGATTTGGACAGCTTTTCTTCCTAAAAAATAAAAATAGTTTGGACAGCTTTTCCCCCTAAAAAAAATAAAAATTCAGGAAGCGGGCATGTTTCATGACTTCATTGAGTATGCCTGTAGACATATTTGAAGACCACATGGATTATTTTGTTTTAGTACTAGTCATGATGAAATAATGTCTCATAGCTTTTTATTCTTAATCACTCTTATAAACCCCTCTCTCTCTCTTGTCTTCTTCTTGGTCTTGTGCTCAGTCTGTAGCTGTGGCAGATATGGACCAGGCCCAGCTGGAGGCGTTTCTGACTGCTCAGACGCGTAAGCACGGTGGTGGCGGGATGACCTCGGAGCAAGCGGCGGCTTTGACGCGTTTCTGGAAGGGACACCGCGCCCGGGTGCGAGAGAGCCTGCTGGCACAGAGCCGCTGGGAGCCTGCGCTGAGGGGGTTGAGCTGGAGGGTGGACCTGCAGACTGCTACCAGCAGGGGGCAGACATCCAACAGTCCCGTGGCTCTGGTAGAGCTTGAACTGGGACGAAACGGCCAGGTGAGAGTAGAAAAAAATTGCCCCAACATGAGGCTGAGTTACTGCTGCCAGACTGACGTTCGTGATTTGAGGACAGTGACAACAAACCGACAAATTCGATAACGAACCATAGGTAGAACATAATTTGTCAAGTCATAAAAACACATTTCGCTGGGAGTCGGTGGGGGGGTCGCTGGTAGACGGTGGCGGGAGGTTCACTAGGCGACGGTGGCGGGGTGGGGGCTCACTGGGAGTCGGTGGCGGGGGTCACTGGGAGTCGGTGGCGGGGTGGGGGCTCACTGGGAGTCAGTGGGGGCGGGGGTCACTGGGAGTCGGTGGGGAGTCAGCCGGGGTCACTGGGAGTCAGTTGGAATCAAGGTCACGGTCAAGGTAGACTTTATTGTCATTTCACTGTATACAAGTATACAGGGAGACGAAATGGTGAGAGCTCTGGGTCTGCAGTACAGACATACAATACAATAGTGCAATACTAAAAAAAAAAAAAATTGGACAAAGACAAAACATTGTACAAGACAAGAACAGTGCAATCAGACAATATGTAGTGATGTAAATCTATTTGTATGTGCA
>JAOVVA010000028.1:13511448-13521561 GCA_028565275.1 Leiocassis micropogon | reverse complement strand
CAGAGCAGAAGTAGCAGACACATCTCACCATTAACTGTTCAAAGGAGATTAATGCATTTTTTGGACGCCTTCAGCATGTATGTAAATATGTGTGTGTACAAATTTCCGTTTCATGCTGTTTTTAAAGCATATTTTTACTATGTATAATTGTTGGTAACACAACTTGACATTTTCAGGCACATTCAATGTTTAAAATAGTAGAAATAGTATAAATATGATAAGATTCACATAATACTAACATTAATGGAAAATTGTAACTAACTTTATGCATGTTTAAAAACATATATTATAATGTAATATAATATAATATAATATATTAAAATTAAATTACTAATTTTCATTGCATGCTGTTTTTATGTAAATTTTTGCAAAGTTCCAATTCATGCTGTTTTTAAGGCATTTTTTAACTAGTATATACTGTATATACAATTATTATTATTATTATTTTTTTTTTTTGCTCACCTTCCAACTCTTCTATCAACTGCAGTCAAAAGCCATTTAAATTAATTATTTACAAGTGCAACCGTACACTGCAGTCGCATCCATCTTTTCCTTTATTCTATATCTCATGTAAAATGTAAGAAACTTTGTTTGGTTAATAATGTTTTAAAAATCCTGCCAGTATGATGTTAAAGTACAGAAATGTTTCTGTATTATATGATTAAGAATTTGGATTTCACATTGACACATACAAGGCAGTGCAGAGTACGTCTCTGTGGCTTGTGTGTGGCTATAATGACCTTTATGCTTTTCTCTGTATCTGTGTCAGAGTTTGAGACACTGCATGCAAACCTGTAATTGGTATCATGAGGGCAAGAATCAAGGACGCATGACACCGCTCTGCTGTGAGATATAGGCAATGAGGCAGAGAGAGAGAGAGAGAGACAGGAAAGACGTAGCATGTCCGAGAGGAAGAAAGGCAGACGATAAACAAAATGTCAACACCAAGGCCGTGGGCAGAAGGGTGATTACACAGAAAATGCAGGGTAATGAGGTAATGACACAATCGGTTTAAAGAGAGGAAAGAAGATCTGATATGCAGCCGGTCGTGCTGTCGCCGCTGTGGCCCGAGCTCAGACTCGCTCTTCGGCTCTTTGGGTCCAAGTGGAGAATCTCCTGCTCGCTCATGGAGCTCAGTGTCGGGCCACCCTGCTCCCAATCCAGATGTGAGTAAGACCAGTCGTGGAAGGACTGAATCACTGATGATGTCCTCCATTCTGAGCTCTAATGTGGCCATGATAACCAGAATCCCTTTTTTTTTTTTTTTTAAACTAAGAATTTTGGATTTGGTGTTATGGTGGTCTTTTGTAGAGACAGAAGTGAATCTGTTTAAACTAGTCAGCTGGTCAGAAATCGCTCTTTCATTGATATCTTTACGTTTCATACATTGGAGGACCAGTCTTGTTCTTGTTTGTCTGTCTGTATGTGGTCTGTATATCACAGCATCACGCAAACCTGGCGTGGCAGAATTTAAGGGAACTTTGCTAAGTCCTTAGGTATTTGTCTGAAGTTAAACCTACACAATAAATAAAAATAAAATGTTTAGTAGAGGTTATAAGCAATTATGTGCCATAAAAGGAACCACAAGTTTTGTCATGGTACTGTGGGCCTGTCTTAAATCGACCGCCGGACAGAATTCAATGAAACTTTTGCAGTGCTGAGATATACAGTATCTGCCTGACGTCTAACCTGCACCAGAAATGAATTCAAAATGTTCAAGATACATTAAAGCTGATCAGATTTTTTTTTTTATAAGTAACCTTTTAACTATTACTATAAACTCTTTTCCTGTCAATGATGGGTACTTCAGCTAGTGTATACTGTAGTTTATTTTTTATCAATTTACAAAATGCAAAGTGAGTGAACAGAAGAAAAATCTAATCAATATTTGCTGTGACTACCTTTACTGGCTCCATCCAGCATCAGTTCTTTCACTTGCAGTAAATCAGGGATTTTGTAGGATCAGAATCACATGCATGATTAACCCATTATACCAAGCAGGTGCGAACTGAAACAGGCTATAAACTGGCTGAGGAACAGCCAAACTCTTTTATGAGGTGGTTTGAAAAAGTTTCGAGATTAGCGTGGCACAGATCCTGTTGCTTTCGCCGTATGTCCTCCCTCACACACCTTAAAACATGGCAATTAGAATTTTCTGTTGACAGTCTGTGCCGGGCGGTTGAGTTCTTGAAGCACAATGCCACGAATGTTGAAAAGGACGATATGTATGCACTTGGTCAAGCTGTGGACCTGTCTCGTCGGTGGAAGGTGGAACTATAAGAAACAACATTTAATGTTCATGTACAATTCAGGGTTTTTATTTATCTAGAAACTCAGCAAGGGCATTGGTGGCTCAGTGGTAGGTTTCTCGTCTGCCAATCAAAAGGCCCAGGTTCGATTTCCACCCAATGCCCAAACCCCTGCCACTGGGGTCCCAAGCCCAGTTAAATGGGAGGGTTGCACCAGGAAGGGCACCCGGTGTAAAACCTGTTGTATGTGTATCAGCAGCGAAAGACCGACAACAATCTAGAAAATTAGCAGCACTATAAATGACACAATAAGCATCAGCAGACATATTTTGCATTGTTTATTTGAGGCCATAAATTAGGTACAATGTAAATCTTATCAGAATTTGAGCTGTAAATTGTACAGACTCAAAGGACTGCACAGATACTGAGCTTATGCTGTCGGCAAGACATGAAAACTATCTTTTAATCTAGAACGACTTAAGCAAGTGCATTGTCCAAGAAAAGCCTATTACAGTGTTGCATTACAGCATGAAAGCAATGTGGCAAAACAAATGGTACAAGATCTATTTTAGTGCGAGACTTGCCACCATACGAATACGCCTTGGCACACCAACCAGTCCAGCAAAGTCATAACAAGCCTTTTTTTTTTTTTTTGGATTTTCTCCCTAATTTAGTGGTAGCCATTTCCCACCTGCACTCCCACATCAAGACTCTTACCACCAACCAGGGAGGGCGCAGACTAGCACAGAGCCACCTGAAGCCACCAACCACCATTCGGGGCGGCATAAGACTCTCGAAAAACAGTGCTATCCGTTCCTTCCGCTTGTGGATTGATATGAAAGTGTGATGTGAAAATGCCCCTCATCCCTCCCCTCTGAAAGCGCTCTTCTTCTTTTGAAGTTTTACAGTAGGTGGTGCCACCTCTTTTGGTGCCCCGCCATCTTGCTTCAACAAGATCAAACCACCTCCACTGTAGAAACACCTCTTCATTTGTTCTGGAACCTGATCTAAATCTCAGAAAGGGCTGATCTCAGGTCAGGGACGATGTTTCTTAGAGCTCAGGTTATCTGAGAGAGAGACACGAGACACCTCAAAGTTTAAAGTATACCCTTCTTAATATCGAGTTACAACACAGCTGCGAGTGTGGGGGTCAGTTAATTGTGAGCCAGCAAACATATGTCGAAGCAAGCAAACCATTGTAGGGTGCTGCAATGCCTTGGTGGAGATTTCAATTCAAGCCAAGTGGCTTTTTAAGTTCTGTCTAATTGGGTTTCGTATCAAAGAGCTGTGTAGTAATTGTATTTTGTTGTAACTGTGTTTCTAGGTGGAAAGCGAATACCCAGGATGATTTGCGGCTTGAATAAAACCAAGTTCATTGGAGTGATGATGATGGTCAACTTCCTGATTTACATTCTGGTGGAGATGACACGGAGTTATGGCAGCTGGGACCCCACGAAGCCCCGCATACCATCGAAGCAATTCTGGAAAAAGCCCCAAAACAGCAAGGCCTTTTGGAACAGCAAGCAACAACATCTTGACTTTGTTTACAACCCGCTAATCGTTCCCACTACCGTCAGCGTGTCCCTTGGAGAAGTCATGCAGCACTCTAATCAGATAAACTTTACAACCAAGATAGAACAGTGCAAACCAGACTTTAAGGTAACCACACAGATTAAGGATTACAATTCCCTTCCTCAACGCTTCAAAGATTTCCTGCTTTATATGCAGTGTAGGTCGTACCCGATGCTAATAGATGCACCAGGTGTATGTTCTGAAACACCGTTCCTGCTGCTTGCTGTGAAGTCACTGGCGCCTCATTTTGACCGGCGCCAGGCTATCCGGGAGTCCTGGGGACGTGCAGGGATCCTGGCCAACTACAGTGTGGCCACTGTCTTTCTCTTGGGCAACACAGAGGGAACCGATTACTTCCCGAATGTTTCGGATATGCTTCGTTACGAGGCCTCGCTGCATGGTGACCTGCTGCAGTGGGACTATCGTGACACGTTCTTCAATCTCACCCTAAAAGAAGTGCTGTTCCTTGAGTGGATGACCGAGCGCTGCCCTTCAGCCCGGTACATCTTCAAGGGTGACGATGATGTCTTCGTGAACACCAGAAGCATCTTGAATTACCTCAGCGGACTCTCGGGGAACAAGGCGCGAGATTTATTTGTCGGAGACGTGATCAGTAAAGCCGGGCCCCACCGCGACAAGAAGCTGAAATACTACATCCCCGAAAATATCTTTGTCGGATCTTATCCGCCGTACGCGGGTGGCGGAGGTTACTTGTACTCTGTTTACGTGGGAATCCGGTTGAGAAACATCTCGCAGCACGTCTCGCTTTTTCCCATCGATGACGTCTATACTGGCATGTGCCTGCAGAAACTTGGCTTGGTGCCTGAAAAGCACAAAGGATTTAGGACTTTTAACATAGAGGAAAAGTACAGAGAGAGTGCCTGCGCCTACCAAAGTTTAATGCTGGTGCATCCCAGGAGTCCACAGGAGATGATTAAAATCTGGGGCTGGATTAGCGACCCCGGGTTAAACTGCCAGTGATTGAGTGGGACTGTGGTTACAAGGTCATAAAATCGAGGGCCTGATTCTGGATCACCTGCTAGTCCAGATGCTGGTGTAGAAGACATCAGATTAGGTCTTCGGATAGTCCAGACTGGATTCGTGGTGGTTCTGAATGGATTGTCCAACCTCAGACTTAACTTGATGAGTAAAGAATAAGATCGCTAATATCTCATCATCTGTCAGGTGTTCTAAAGTGAAAGTTAATTGCTGAGTACCAGTGTACCTCCAACAGCAGGCACCTCAGACTTAGTTCTCAACTTGTTCAGCAAATGTCTTTTCACTCATTTTGTAGAAATTAAATGTCAATCTTCTATGTTAGATTTGAAGCCATCTTGGGTCTGAAATAAGAAGAAAATATAAAAGTTAATAACAGGCAAAAATGCTAATGGACCCAGAATTTTGGCACACCTTTTTTTTTTCTTGTTGCAACAGTTGCAAACTTATAGTATTTAAAAATAAAAAACATTATTTTTCTTTTCTTTCTTTTATAACAGTTGCAAACTTAAACAGTTACAGTATTCTTTTAACCAAAAAACCCCATTATTTTCCTTTTTTCAGTGTTCATTTCTGTTTATATACATTAAAATATTGTCAAACTAACGTAATAAAATCCTGCATGTTCTGACAGACATTCAGTATCATTAAAATGTCCTGAGATATTGTGATGTATTGTATTGTTGTCATGTTGCTCACCTTTAGTTCTGGTCCAGATTGTCAGGTTTCAGTAACTTTCCAAGCCGTCTGTTTTAAATGACTGTATGTGTTTGCCCTTTTCTGTTTATTTTCATACACAGAATATTTAATTCTTTCAAAAACTGCTGTCTGCAAGTGATGTTACAACCAAAGAATGTCATTTGAATTCATTTATTTGAACATGGAGTGCAGTAGATAGCTTAAAATAATTAATTACAACTTGAGAGGAAGCTAATAGCAACCTGGCCTGGTAATTATCTGATATAATTTGAGGAAATAGACTAAAAAGACTCACAAGTGTTCCTGCAATAGTTGATCTAACCTTAATCATAACAGTGATACAATTCTGCCATTAGGTCTAGTAGGCAAGCTGTGCTTGGGGGAAAAATATGAGGTGGTATCAAAAAGTTTGGAGACTAGTTTTGTAATACACCACCAGATGGCAGTACAAGGCTGCACATGGACAGGGAGCACAAGGAGCAGTACAAGGAGCACATGGACAGTCACAGGGAGCACCGACCTTCATACAGTAAGTCAGTGTGCTGAAAGACATCGTCCTGTGTACATCGGGAGCCGTGCATCTGGTGCTATTCTGACCACATGCTAATCGTTAGCATGTTTGCGATTTCGTCATCGACAGCAAGTTAGAACAAAGAGCGAACGTGAAATTCTGTGTGAAACTGGCAAATCTGCCAGAGAGACGTTTGACGTGATTCGGCAAGTTTACGCCGATGCTGCAATTTGAGTTGTTTGAGGTATTCCAAGTGGCATGCACGCTTCAAGAGCGGAAGAACATCACTGTAAGATGACGAGAGATCAGGAAAACCTTCAACAAGCTCAACCCCCTCAAGCTCAACCCCCTGTTCGGCAACTTGTACATGACGATTGTCAGACAAAAATCCACATCATCACTGCCACTGCCGGTGTATCATATGCAACAGTCCAGGCGATCCTCACGTGTGATTTGAATATGCGCATTGTTGCTGCCAAGTTTGTCCGCAGGAGCAGAAGGAACATTGTGTCGAAACTCTGTCAGCATGCCGTGGATCATCTGTCCTTCATGTCGAGGATCATTACCAGCGACGAAACCTGGATGTACGGGTACGACCCTGCGATGGAGCATTGTGAATCGAGAATTCATCCCCAGGAGCCACACCATCAATAGCGATTTCTAGTGCAAAGTTTTAAGGCGTCCAAGAGAGGACAAACGGTGAGAAAACGAAGCTTGTAAACAGAGCTAATCTTGAAACCTTTTGAGACCACCATCAGTTTTTCCAAGATGGCCGCCTCCATAACATTGCTGTGTTTAACTACACTGTGAAGTTTTGTTCCTGCTTGAAGGAAACTTGAAGCTACACCATTATGAATCCCATCTGCGATCTGTTTCACACTACTGAAGTACTGAATATGCGTTTTAAAAAGAGATTTGCTGATATGATTATTTGCTTTTGTCAGCTTGGAACAGTAGCCATGTTAGGTTTGTAGTTCCAGTGTAAAACTACAGAAGAAAATAATAATAATAATAATAATAATGAACGAATGATCATCTGACATTGCATTATATTCTTGTTGACTTGAATGCGACTCTGGAGCAGAGATTACCTCAGCAATCTGTGGACCTGCTCCTGATACTTTGCACGTTTGACTTTCACAAGTGTGTGAATTACTGTACAAATAGTTTAAGTGTAAGTGTAATGTCTTAAAATCAGCTTGGCCTTAAAATAGACCTGGGTTTAGGTCGATCTGCGCCCAAGTGCACTGTGGGTGCAAAAGCCATAACCTTATCGCCCTAAATAGTGTATTAATAAAATGTATGGAACTTAATAAAGTTTGGAACAAACTGTGGACTCTGTCCAAAAAGAACTTTCATATTACTAGCCTTTTATAAGTTACTATTTAAAAATTCAAACTTTTTCAACATTGTCATGTTTATGTATTTTTATGAATTGTGTTCAGTTGAACTGCATTTCAGAATGACTTTTTTCATTAAAAGAAAAAAAAATTATATTTTTCTTTTTAATTTAATGTTTATCGTTTCCTACAATAAACCTATTTTTTAAAAATGTTTTTATTATAAAAATTCTTAAATGTTTCTTATTGTTTATTATTTTCTCCTTTCATTTTTAAACAAATAAACACTTCCAGCTATAATAAATTATGTCAGTAAAACACGACAATTTCAAGCCTGAAATTATTAAAAGAAAAATCAAGGAATTGTTTTTTGCAATATTCCAGTATTCCAATATTTGAGATGAAAAAATATCACTCATCTTTCGTGTGGCGATTCATGTCCCCGCCCCCCCCCCTTTTTTATTGATCTTTAATTTAGATACGTTTGCATTTGAGGTTGTGAACCAACAGCGTTCTTCTATGATCCTACAGGTGGTGAGCTCTAAACTACTCGCACAATGGCAGGCAGCGAAGCATAATAATTATTGTGAATGACACACCAGAGATATGGGCTGTCTGGTAAAAATATCATTTTAGTTTACGTAAATTTTGCATTTTGTAGCCTGAAGCGTTTTTGTTATGGCTCAACTTTTTTTTTTCTTTTACAAGTTTTACAATTATAACAAAAATTCTGAGAAAAAAAGAAATTCAATATCAAATTGGGATATTTATAAAAATGTGATGTTTACAGAATCTAAATACAAATCGAATTGGCATCTACAGTAGGTTTCACGATAATATTGTATCAGGAGATCCCTAGCGGTTCCCATCTCTAATCTATACATATAATAAAACTGTAAATGTCTGTACATTGAAGACATTTGAAACAATAAGTTGTGGGGACGTGAGATAGAACACAGTAATAGAACACATCAAGATGGTTTTGGGAATTTTAGTCCGTTTGTCTGTCTGTGTACACATCACGTAAAAACTGCTGAATGAATCTGTGTTTGTATTTCGCCAAGCTTGAGGTAACAGGAAGAGAAGGTCCACTAATTTAAAATTTAAATGAAAAATGCCCTTATATCATTAAAAAATCATCTCAAAATTCAACAGATGTTTCTGTACATTTTTTTATGAGCTTATGAGTATGCAATTAAATTCCATGTGAGTGAACAAAGTTGCGGGCACATCGAGTATTTATATAAATTGCCATTTTCATTCCAGTTTTAATTATTGCATTTGACTATAAGACATTTTTAATTGTAAGATGCCATTTCTTTCTTTTTCTTTTTGCATTCTGTTGCCGTGAGAATAGTAATTCTGTTGTTTTTATGTTCATTATATAAACATTTTCAGTTTTTTACACCACGCAGTAGGGTGACAGTTCCAGCAGGAAATTACACATCACTGTTTGATAGTTGCTTTGGTGCCTTATGTTATTTGTACCATTTTTTATTATTTTTTTTGGTTTTGCGCACACACAAAAAGCTATTAAAGAATCCCACAATGTACCTGGGTCATTGTGTTAATATAGCTGTAAAATGTGATATAGCTTTAAAAACGCTGTTTACTAACTAATTAGTTCAATCAGGTCTGCTTGGTGCTGAGAAAACCCTGTAATATACAGGACCAGGGATCGTACAGGGACGGGGCTGGGATCAACTGGTTTAAGACACAAAAGTAAGCAGCATTCTGCAGTGTCTGAGTTTAATAAATGAAAAATTAAGTATGTTTAAAAAGAAAAAAAAAGTAAAAACAATGACAGACTGGGTTTTCTCAGGGTTCTCTGGTTTCTTCCCTTCCCCAAGAATGCCAGTAGGTTGAATGGCTTTACAAAATTGATATTAGTTTGTGTGTGTGTGTGTACAGAAAATACAGTAAGTAGAAAACTCAATCTAGAAGGCCTGTGTGTACATTTATTTCTGACTCCAAGCCCTCCAAGATGGGAGGGTTGTGTCAGAAAGGGGATCTGGTGTACAGTAAACCTGAGCCAAGTTGTGTGTGGATCGGATGGGTGGAGCAGCCGAAACGCTTACAACAACAAAGGGACTCAACAATGTGATTACTTCAATGGAACACTTTCACAAATACTTCCAAGGAAAACTCCCCCCCCCCCCCCTCACGCACAGCCACCCATTTCAAATATGGAAAGTGATGTAGAAAAGAAAGAGTTACTTCATTTAACTTCTCCTACTGTACATCATCCCAATCTTAATCTTTTTGGGTCGTTGTCGTGCTGAAATGTCCACTGGTGCCAAGTTTTTGTTTCATCTGACCATAAAACAGAAGACCAGTATTATGAGAAAGGTAAGAAGAAGACTCCTGGTCTTCTGTTTTATGGTCAGATGAAATCACTTTTTTCCACAATGATGCCTCTTGTACATCGTCTTATTATCATCTGGGAGACGCCGGTGTCATTTCTCATCAAGAAAAATTTGGCTGGTTGAATAAAAGTAACTTTAAGTCAGAATTTGCCAGGGGTATGAATAATTTCGGGCTTGACTGTATGCCAGTAGGCAGCCCAGTGGCTTAGTGGTTAGCACTGTGGCCTCGCACCTCCAGGGTCTGGTTTCGATTCCCGCCTTGGGGTCTGTGTGAGTGACGTTTGCATGTTCTCGCCGTGCTTGCTGGTTTTCCTCCGGGTACTCCGGTTTCCTCCTATAGTCCAAAGACATGCAGATTAGGCTAACTGGCATTCCCAAAT
>JAOVVA010000028.1:13491062-13501517 GCA_028565275.1 Leiocassis micropogon | reverse complement strand
AAACTTAAATAATTCTTTTGATTGTGTGAAGCTGCTTTGCGACAATGACAATTGTTAAAAGCGCTATACAAATAAAACTGAATTGAATTGAATTGCTGCATGAGCTTCATATCTTTTGTATAAATCACACAAGTGCTTAGAAATGTAAAGCGCTTGCTGGGAAGTTAAGGGGATCATCATGGGGATGATTATGATAAACCTAAAAAGTACCTACTGAGTGTAAAAAAACATAAATAAAGAAGTGAACTGCTGTGGTAAAGGAATTAAAACCTTCTGATACCTGAAAGGTTTTCCCCTCTGATTACACGATTGTACAATACCACAAAATTTTCCCCTCATGATAAACCTGTATTTATCAACGTTTAACTGTTTGCATTATACGATTAACCTTTTTAACATACAACATATAAATGAAATCAAATTCTAATATAATCCTAGTCCAAACAAACTAACCATAAACCACTAACCACGGCTAACCATGTTGATCACACCTTTCACCGAGCCCAGAACATGGTGATCTCTGTTCACCTTTGGTTTCTTTATCACCAGCGTCTAACCAAATTTAGATATTAGCGGGGGCGGTGTGTATTATTAATATCTGTTAGGACGGAATCAGTTCGACAGGTTTCAGCAATTTAACATCAGAATGTGCTGGAGATGATTGTTGTTCTGCCATCTACTGGCCGGGTCTGACAGCGCGGGAGGAGACGGAGCAGTGAGCAGTGCAGAGCAGTTGAACTATGGCCTGGGTTATAAACCGTGGCACGGCTGATCGAGATGAACCTTAGAGCCGGAAACAATGGCACGACTGTTGCAGGGCCTTAAAACTGTGACGCAGCCATGAGACTATGGCCAAGTTCAAGATCAAACATGAGGACAACCCAGAGCAAAACTGTCCTGAACTGAAAAATACAACAAGCCCCAGTATTTCTCTGCAGGTTTCATGTAATAAGAATATTTCCACCAGAGAAATCTCCAAACACTAGAAATGCTTTAAATCTCACAAAAAAAATTAAAAATAAATAAAGAACTTATGTTCATTTTCAGACAGCAGCAGCTGATTCATAATGACTTAGTCTTTAACCCACGTATTTAACGACCAGGTAGTGCAAATTAGTAAAAAGTCAGGTGCGTTAGAAGTAGGGCTGAAACGATTCCTCGAGTAACTCGATTACAAAAAATTATCGAGGCAAAATCTTCTGCCTTAAAGCTTCTGTTAATTAATTTAGCTTTTAATTCAATTAAGCTTGCGTTATGTTTTTGCGCAATTATAAACACGGTAAACACCGACAAAGAAGAAGCGCTTACGTTACCCAAAAAAGCGGAAGGAGACGCAAACAGTTCGCTGTGTATTGATTTGATGATTCTGTTTCGGGCTGCAAAATGGAAGGGAGCGATAAAAATATCAGCGAGCCGAGAGATGAAGAAACCAGCAAGAGAAAACGACAGAAATTGTCACTAAAGGCTTATATGTTATGCCTGAGCTGTAGATTTAGGAACTTTTAGTTCTGAAAGTTTAGTTGCACAACTTTTTTTTGTGTTTTTGTATAATTATTTATTTTAATGTGTGCATTAGTTTTTTTTTATACTTAAAGTCATTTGAAATACCTTTTTTTAGTTTTTGCATCTGAGAAAGAGCTTTAAAATAAGAATATATGGCCCTGTAATGCACTTAATTCATCTGAGCCTTTAAGCTGTTCCTTGTATTGTGAATAATGACGATGTTTATTTTTGATAAAACGCCATATGCATTCAAAAAATAAAAGTAGATTTTTCTAAAAAGAAAACCAATTAATCTTTGTTTCTCTTATATATTTTACATTGCTGTTTAATTAAGCAAAAGTACATTTTATCCGATTACTCGATAAAATTTTTGGTAGAATACACGATTACTAAAACATTCGATAGCTACAGCCCTGGTTAGAAGCCACGCTCAACCTGCGTGCTCACCGTCAAGCTGCGTTTTAAGATCTTGAAAGCAGTAAAACATATGCATTTCTTTATAATCCTAAAGGTGGCGCTCTCCCGTGTGGTAGGAGTAAATTATCTGCCGAGTTTGTTTTGGAAATAATTATGGAGGATGACGGAGATACGCGCTGCTCAGGTAAATGTTAAACTCTTGTATTTGAAGTTAGTAGTTAAGTGAAAAAACTGATTTAATTAATAATTTTATCATTTTCATAAACTTTTAAAAATCTGGGGAAATTGTAATAGAATCAGAATGTTTATAAAATCGTCAAAGTTACAGAATCACAATTTGCATTGAATCAGCAACGAGGTATCGCGATAATATTGTATCCCAACTCTTGTATTTATCATTATAACTGTAATGACCAGCAGCTTTACCCTGTTTGAGGATGATGTCATTCCACACAAACACACACACACACACACAGACAGACAGGTGAATCACCTTCCTCTCCTCTTTGATGGCCTGTTTCCTGAGTTTGTGGTCGTCTCTGCTCTCCTCTCGGGAGCGCGGCTGCGTGGAGGCTCGCGGCAGGTCCGAGTCGTTGATCCTCTCCATGCGCTCCACCTGCTTCGCTGTCAGACCTCTGTGGGGCAGCACGTCCAGAGGAATCCCCGTCTTACTGGACACGCGGATCTGCTTCTGCTGCAACACACACACACACACACACACACACACACACACACACTCAATCCACCATACAAAGCACCATCTGCTCATTAGATCAATGCCTCTTTCCTGCAGGAATGCTCGGTGACCTGACGTTACCTTGGGTGGGTCTTCGATCAGCTTCGGGCGATTGTACAGGTTCGAGTACGTGCCTGCGAGAGAAGTGTTGAGAGGAGTTCACACACACACACACACACACACACACACACACACACACATACACTACATATTGTAATGCACATCTATACATGTTTTATGGCGCGTGTTGCACAGGCATGTTTACTCACTGATGATGGTCTCACAGTCCCACTTCTCCTCAGGCGCCTCCTCAATGACCAGCGTCTCCATTTCCTGTCCTTCATCCTCCTCTTCGTCTTCCTCCTTCAGAGAGGGCAGTTCAGGAGGGCCGAGCTGATCCGGCTTCTGGATCCTGAAAAACAAAAAAATTATCAAAAGTGGACGAGGGATTAGAGAGAGAGAGAGAGAGAGAGAGAGAGAGACAGTGAGAGAGAGACAGTGAGACAGTGAGAGAGAGAGAGGTTGAGAGAGGTGTTCACTCACTCCTTCTCTTTCTGTTTGAAGTAGTCGTGGATGACGTCCTCTAGCCGTGTACTCGACGGGTTGATGAATCCTTCCAGCTCTGCGTTATCGAGAGCGCCGATTTCGTCATCGTCAAACTGCTCGTAGAACTGCACACACACACACACACACACACACACACACACACACAATTATTGAATCACATGGCTTCGGTCTGAAAAAGCCGAAAAACACAACACCGTGATTAACTGCACCTTCTCGAAGCGCTCGTCCAGGAGCGTGAGCTGCTCGTTCCTCCTCATCACAGACGACGTGAGCGAGTAATCAGTGAACCGACTCTTCGTCTCGCAGTCCATGAACATGAACCGCGCCCTGTCCCCTTCGCCGTCCTCATCGGACACGCCACCTGCCGAGTCATAGCTCCGATCCTCGTCGTCGCCACATCCTTCTTCTCCGCTTTCACCCTCGTCCGTGGACTCCCACTCTTCATCATCACCACCACCACCTTCACTGTGGGGTTGAACAGATCATTCAGAACCAGAACGTCCACACTGGTGTTAAACGACTCACCACCGTCTGACCTCCTGGTTGGGATGTTACACCATCAGGCCGCCTGCGGGATGAGAACTCACCCCATGTCGCCGTCTCCTGACACCACGTCATTGGCTTTAATGACGAAGTCGTCGTCCAGGATGTTCTCAGGGTCGTCGAAGTCAAAGTCTTCGTCCAGAGCAGCCACGATGTCCGGGTCCATGTCCAGCCTGGGGCCTGAGACAAGACGAGCGAGGGTGTTTGTTATGACTGAGGCGGGTTTACTGACTAAAATTAACTCGAATTTCCAGGAAACAACAAATATAAATAATAATAATAACAATAATAATAACAATAATTAAAGTTTAAGTGTTTAAGGACTTGAGAACTTCTCCTGGAATCAAACTATTAGTCTCGTCAGAAAAATAGAAGAGGAGTAATTCACCCACTCTCAAAAGTAAGTACAGTGAAACCTCGGATTGCGAGTAAAGCGCTTTGCGAGTGTTCCGCAAGACAAGCAAAGATTTTTAATAAATTTTGACTTGAAAAACGAGCAAGTCTTGATTTACGAGTACCGAGTATCATGTATCACGCTTCATGTTTTGATGCCGAGCGTCACGTGATCACAATTGAGCCAACGGTTTTTCTCTCTCTTGCGCTGCGGAATTGTGGGTAATCGTCTCCCCTGCTGGGTCTTAGTGCGTGTCTCTTACTGGTATAATCAACATCCGTGCACGCATTTTCTCCCTCAGCCTGTCGTTATGTGTGTGCGCGCGTATTTTGACACAGTGCCAGTTCACACACTCTCTCTCGTCTTTAGTGTGTGTGTGGTGTGTGTGTTTGTGAACCGGCACGGTGTCAAATTACGCGCACGCACACACATAACGACAGGCCCAAACACACACACACACACTGCCTGCGTGGATAAACTTTTTTTTTTTTTAAAGGTAAAGTGCAGGTTGATGTGTTTTATTTTTACTTAATATTTTGTGTTAATTATTTTTATGTATTTTTTTTTTTGGGCTGTGGAACGAATAATTTGAGTTTCCATTATTTCCTATGGGAAAATTAAATTTGGTTTACGAGTGTTTTGTAATCCCGCTTCCAGAACGAATTATGCTCGTAATCCAAGGTTCCACTGTACACCCCTCTAATTTCAGAAAATATTTGAGTACATCTTCTCGAAGGACAATACTATAGAAATGAAACTTGGATATATTTTAGAGTCGTCAATGTGCAGCTTGTATAATAGTACAGATTTACTGTCCTCAACGTACTGTACAGCCATTATTGTTAAAATACATGTGAGTGATAACAGCTGTACATCTTTAACCATGCAAAGTCACATGACCTATTCATCATGTTCTTGTGGCCAATATGTCTCCAGACCTGAACCCTATTGAGTACCTGTGGGGCATGTCCTCAAGCGAAAGGCCATGTGTCTGACATCCAGCAGCTCAGTGATGTCATTATGGACGAGTGGAAGAGGATCCCAGCAACAACATGTGCAGCTCTGGTGAAGTCCAGGCCCAGGAGGATTGAGGCCACGCTACTATAGATAACGACGGAGCTCATATACAACATTTTGACACTTTGGACACTGTTTTGACGTGTTCACTAATTTTCGTTGCCAGTTATTTAGACAATAAAGTCTGCATGTTGGAGAACAGTAAATCTGTACTGATGTACAAGCTGCACACACTGCGACTACTCTAAAATAGATCCAATTTTCATTTCTATAAGTGAACTATATAATAAAGTGGTTTCTGTGAGGGGTGTACTTACTTTTGTGTTTAAAAACCGTACAATACTTAAATAAATAAGAAAAATAGAGCATGAAGGAAATCTGATCCGCTTACCTGATATGGGAGCAGCTTTGTTTAACAAACCCACTTCCTCCTCAAACTCGGAGGCGAACACAGACGACGGGAGTTTGATAGAGGCCGACTGCGGAGATGAACATGAAGACAGACAGACAGTGTTAATATCTTATTATTTATAGACATGCTAATACTGTACATGGAAAATGAAAGTACAACAGCTACAGCTACAGAAACGCTGGATGTTCTGTTTAAGAATCTGTTTTATACACCACCAGTCAAAATTAATCGGTCGTTCCTAATACTGAAGGCGTCCAAAATATTCAATAATCTCCTTTGAACAGTTGATATTGAGATGTATATCTGCTACTTCTGCTCTGTTAATCCTTCATAACGGCTCTAATCTGAGGTTCTGTTTGTTAATGGGTGATTTCTGAGGTAACTTGTGACTCTAAATGAACTTCTCCTCCGCAGCAGAGGTCAGTTTTTGTCTTACTTTCCTGGAAAGGTCTTCATGAGACAAAGTTTCATCATGGAGCTTCATGGGGTTTACAAATTCACTTAACAGTTATTCAATGCCATATGTGTTATTTCATAGTTTTGAAACCCACAGTATTGCCATAGAGTATAGGAAATAAACCATAAAAACACAAAACATTGAATCAGAAGGTGTTTTTTGACTTTTGAGTGGTACTGAAAATGTGGGATTGATTCAATATAGAAGCGGTCTTTCAGTGATGCGTACATTACTCCACGTCACACCTCCTCTACTGGGACTGACCTTAGACTAAATAAAATAGTTAATAAATAAATAAAAAGAAAGAAAAATCATACATAACCGTGTCAACTCCTACATTTCCAGTTGATAAAAATTGATGCAGTTAAAGACAGCTTTATGCATTCATTCATAAAATCTATATTTCTAAAAAAAAAAAAAACCTGACACACAGAGGCTACTAATCCTTCACTGAAACTGACATACATCCTCCTTCTTTTTCTTTCTTTCTTCTTTTCTTTCTTTCTGATCATGATCATCTGCAACATTGTATTAATTTTTACAAGTTGCAATTTATTATATTCTTCCTTTTTTTTTTTTTGGTCCCGCCCTCTACTACTGTTTGTGTAACATGCTGCTGATGTAAAGCAATAATTTCCCTCATGGGATTAATAAAGTATATCTATCTATCTATCTATCTATCTACAATGTTTTCCTTAAATATTTATCCAGAGTCTTTCCAACCATAACACTTTGCCTGCTCGAACATCCTGAAATCCTCTCATCATACAGAGAATTCTTTAAAAAAAACAAAACACTGAAACGTGCCACACTCATATATTTATAAGCTCTTACAACAAGCCTTACAGGAATCTCCATGACCTCCTCCGCCTCTTCATCCTCATCTACCTCCACGGCTGCTTCTTCTTCTGCTGCTTCTCCAAACCCCAGAGATCGCGAGTCTCTGTACGGTCGTGATGCGGAGACGAGCTCTGCAGGCTGAGACGCCTCTCTGAGGTGCTGGAGGTAATCGTAATCATCGTCGAAAAACACGCCGTACTTCCTCTGCTCCTCTCTTCTTTTCTCTGTCTCAACCTGTAAACACACGCCACCCACAATTAAGAAAAATGTGTCCTCAAGTACGTTCCATAAAATAAAATAAACAAATAAATTTTAAAAAATTTATTTTGTCTGACCTTAGTGGCAGCAGGTATGAGGACATGCTGAGGCGCTTTCTCGTCGGCTGCCAGCGGGTCTTTCTGACTCCTGTGCACCAGGTGGAACGACACGGCATTTTTCTTACTAATGAACGATTTCTTTTTCCTGTGAGGCTTTAGAGAAGAAAAAAACAAGATCACATTTCATTTTATTAGCTACCGGTTAAAGGTATCATTACTAGAATTCACTCTTGATGGTCTCTCCACTTAAGACGAATTCTCGATGCACAATGCCACAAATGTCAAAAAAAGCAGATGATGAGCATGCACACGGTCGAGCTGAGGACCTGCCTCGCATTTTTCAATCGTGGACTTGACGGGCTTTCTCACAGTAAAGCCTGTTGCTTCGTCTCAGGGCCCACGTTTCATCACCGGTAACGAGTTCTTGGCAGACTTTGATGCAATGTTCCTTCTACTCCTGGGGACGAACTTGTCGCAAATCACATGTAAGGATCGCCTGAACTATTCAGTACGACACACAGACAACGGCAGCGATGTTGTGGATTGTTCTCCGACGATCATCATGCACAAGTTGCTGAACGGTTTTGACATTTTCAAGAGTTGTGCTATTAATCTTCCTGATCTCTCATCGTCTTATAGTGATTTTTTTTTTCGGTCCGCTCTTGAAGCGCCTGTGCCTCTCAGAACACCTTGAATGACTTGTCGCATCATCATCATCATCAACTTGCAGAATCATGTCAAACGTCTCTGTGGTAGATTTGCCACAACTTGCTGTCCATGATGAAATATCACCAGTTGCACAGCTCCCAATTTTTGCAGGACGATGTCTTTTGGCACGCTGACTTATGAAGGTCGGTGCTCCCTGTGACTGTGTTCGCCGCCTTGTGCTGCCATCTAGTGGTGTGTTACAGAACTTTTTGATACTGCCTCGTATATTATGTATGCAATAACATAATACATCTTAGTACTAAAGTTTAATTATTTTACAATATACTTACTTGTGAGATATTACAATACTTGATAAATGAATTTACAGGTGACTATTAGTTTTGAAGTTTATGGATCTGGACATTTAGGTTGGTGGATTAATAATGACCCTGAAGTCTCACACACACACACACACCATGTGTCATTGTCAGTGCTGTGATAATAAAATAAATAATAATATATAATAATATGATATGATGTAAACATCTCGTTAACTTTGTTCTTGCCTAGTGACAATAATTAAATGAAATATCTATAACATTATCTCTTGAAGCTAACAGACCTACAGGGTCTAACACAAACACACATGCTAACATGCTAACCTACTAACTCCTCATAAACATACTCACCATTGTGCTGAAATCACTCGTTTAAACCGCGAATCTTCACTTTTTTTCTTTCTTTTTTTAACCTTCACCTCAACACAAACAACAATCAGTGAAATCCCTAAACTTTAATAAGACTTTAATAAGACTACAGAGAGTCTCTATAGTTAAAGCTCCATGATGAGAGACTGTTAGTGAGCACGCGCTCTCGGCCAGGTCTGGACTGAACCATCAGAGCAGCGCGTTGGGGGAACTGTAACACTGTAACACCGCTTATAAACGGATTTATCTCACTTTGAATGAGCATCAATAAAAATATATATTATTAAAATTGTTAAAATTAACACAAAGTGTAGTAATTTCCATGAAATTTACTAGAATAAACGTTGTTTAACCCCTACATGAATTTTGGTTTAGTCGATTCGGAGTCGTCAGTAAACGTAAAGGTGCTGAATGGCGACATCTAGCGGTGAAGGTCGGAAAGTTCCAAATCGTATAATAATAATAATAATAATTATTATTATTATTATTATTATTATTATTATTATTATTATTATTATCATCATCAAAATAACGACGTTTATTTAATATTTGTTCTGTATTCCTGGATTAATCCATTAACACATTTTAGAATTAATATATTCATGCCAATTAAGAAATAAATACAGTATTTCCATTTATACAATTAATAACTTTATTTTTATCATTTACGTGGTATGAATGATATATTGATTCATACCACGTAAATGATAAAAAATAAAGTTGGTCATGTATATATGTATGTATACAGTATATAGTTATTTAGAGTGCATATTTAAGTAAAATGACATCACAACACATCAAAATGACCCAAGATCATAAAGAGCTTTAATAAATCAAATAAATCAAAATGCTAATAAAATGTTTATTTTTTATTTTTTCATTGTGTTAATGATTTGGCTAAATAACAGTAGGAAACCGATATGTGGTGGCATAATCCCGATTTGCAATTACAGCCTTCATGAGTTTTGTTTTTTTCACTTTGTTATTAATGTTTATATATAAACATTAATTCTGTTTGGACAGCTGGTTTTTGCACAGGTAGTTCCATCACAGACGTTCCTCACCTAATGTAACAGTAGGCAGCGTCATCATCAGCTTTTGTTCATGACATACTGTTAGAGTGTCACAGTAAGCAACGTCATCTGGCCGAGCTCATAGCTACTGAATCCCTGAATCGGAGTGTAGAGCGTCTACAGCAGGGGCAGTGCATATGACAGACAGAAGTGAGGGCTGCTGAAACATTAGAGCAGTGTGAGGAGCTGCAGTCAGTTTACCCACACACTCCGTTTGCAGGTAACGGTAGCACACAAGCTTTAGGATCTGCACTCGGGTGGAGCCGCGGGTAACCTCTAGTTTGATATGAAATTAATATAAATTTGGTACGTTTTATTCATTTTGGTTAGATTTCTGAGTTATTTACCATCTTTAAACAGTTAGCGTCAACCGAGTAATCTGATTGGACATTCACAACCCAGTCACAGAAGCACTTCCAGCAAGAAAACTCATCTGATAACATGATGTCATCTCAAACAACACTTCTCCTTAGTAATTGTTTTTAAGTTGTTCCCAAACTGCCTCTGTGTTTTATTTATGCTTAACTGTCCACCACCTCCATGGTTTATTCTCCACATCTTTTGGCTACATAGTACTGGTAATAATGTAAAAACTGCTTTTATCCTTGTTAATTACACATACCGTCAGTCGCGGTTAGTTCGTTCCTCCAGACTTGGAGGGATGTGTGTTGGCGGAGCAAAATAACTTGTTTCATAAATTTAAAAAATCATAATCTGTTGATAAATGGTGTTTGTGCAACTGTTGTGCAAAAGCAATATCACACTCAAGGTCTTACTGTTGAGCTAGATATCAGCACGGTTGCGATACCTTCCTTCGGTGCTTG
>JAOVVA010000028.1:13461685-13481944 GCA_028565275.1 Leiocassis micropogon | reverse complement strand
TTTACTCTATAACATAGTAACATTTCTGATGGATTTAAAGTCACAACCCACAAACCAGCAGCTCACACTTTTAGACACTGAGGCACAGCTAGAATAGAAGTGAAAGACTGGGAACCATTTCCCAGAGGATAAATTGTTTAGGTCCAGTATTGGAATTACTAAGTTCGATTTGTGATGCAGAATCAAAGCAAAGCTCATACCAGAACTCCCCATCATCTGTGGCGTTTTCAAGCAGTCTGACTTTATCTGCTTTATCCACAACACTCCACTCTCTGGAACTGCAAAGGAACAAAAGAACATTGGAAATGTAAGATTGATTTAGAAATCAATTCCATTATGTACTGTACATAATTGTAAAGGTAGAAGAGATACTAGGATTGCAGATATTAAAGCAATAAAAACCTGATCAGACAAGATGTGTTTGACGTCAACAACAAAGTCAACAACGAAGTCAACAACGAAGTAAGAGAAGTCATTTGCTTCAACTGGAACTATACATTATTACCACCTATATAATCTTTGCACTATAATTCCACCTTTAAACAATTGAAGTCCAGGTCTAAGAGGTGGAAAGATACCAAACTGCCCTGATGAATAAACTTATTGTGGTTGGCCCACATGGCCGCCTCCATAGCATTACACCATTCATCTACCCTGTTCACTGTTTAGAGATGACAGAAAAGCTGGCTGTGTCTTGAACCAATCAGCAGGTCTGTGTGATATCAATGAAAAAAGAAATGGATGTGGTTTGAGGCACAGGTTTATGGAGAAAAAATACTTTTATGTGTGTGAGAGATGGGGGTTCATAATTGGTTTGCTACATTAACCTCGTTCAAGACTAAAGAATCAGACATCAGACATGAAATATCTCTTGGCAAATATGTCAATAATTGTCAAATTAAACATTCAAATGTATATTGTTAAAAAAACGTGACAGTTTCTTTAGACATATCTTCAGCACTAGCGGTGGCTTAGTGGTTAGCACTGTCGCCTTGCGCCTCCATTGGGGTCGATTCCCACCTTGGGGTCTGTATGCATGGAGTTTGCAGGACCTACAGGTCCTGGTTTCCATCCAAAGATATGCAGATTATGCTAATTGGTGTTCCCAAATTGCCTGTAATTTGTGTGATTGTTGATCGGAGGTCCTACTACGGTTGTAAAGATGGGAATAAATACAATGGTCACCATTGGCCTCCATGGTCCCTAGTTGGACTACACAGGTTCCTAAATGGATGGATTGAGTCTATGCTTTATGCTGAAATCATGATTAGCAGGATCGTACTTATCGCTCCAGGGGCCGTTCCACTCCACCTGACCCCAAGGATTTCTGATACGGATCAGTCGCACTTTTGACCCTCTGTAGTTCACCTGCAGAGGATCAGAGACACACCGATGGATTAAGAAACAGATTCAGAGGTGAAATGCCCAAAATAGTTTTGTGGATAGTTTGTCAGCTTTTACATAAAGGATGTTAACTACATATTCAGATGATTCGAATGAGAGCTGGTGAAATTACCTCTGCCAGGCCGGTGATGGAGTAGGCATGACCTTTGACCAGGCCTGTGGTTGTCTGAGCTTCTGATTCAGCTGAGCTTGTGATCTAGAGGGAAAGAAATATGCATGGAAAATGAATAAAGAATTGACTACAGTAATAAGTGTTTCTTGTTCGTTGCCTGAACTCTATAAAGAAGTGTTTCTTTATTGAGTAGAACCACATTAGGAAGTGAAAAATCCTGATCTGTCCAAAGAACCATTGTTGAACTGCTTCATCCAAGAGAGTTTAATTAAGCAGAATCATACCGACCTACTTTCACTCATCTGTCACTGTGACAAGAGGTTGTTCTGGTTCAGTGAATTGATTGTAGAATAGTAAAAAAAAAACAAAAAACAATGAAATAAAAAAAATATATACTCCAATCAAAAAATTTGGGGACACCTAATTTCGTGGTCTTTCCTGATTTCTTTTTTTCTTTCTACAATGTAAAACAATGCTGAATGCATCTGACAACTATTTCATGTGAGCTGAGCTTTGTGTCTTAAAATAACAATTGTCGTTATTGTTATTTAATAACCTAATTGCAAATATGTTATTTCATAGTTTCTAAATCTCAAGTATTGTTCTGGAATTAAAAAAATAAATTACAAAACAAAAAGCATTGGATTAGAAGGTGTGTCCAAACTTTTGACTGGTACTGTGGTTAAACGTCCCAGTGCTGTTATGCTCTATATTACTACTTGTGAAAAGCTCGTTGTCCAATCTGATTACTCAGACAAAACTGACTGTTGTAATTACTGCAGCTGCAATAACACTGTGATAGATAAACATTGACCAGAATAATGTCAAGATAAAGTGGTCTAAGTACCATTCAAAATATCAGATGAAAAAAACTGATGGGGGTTGGGGGGAATATGGGAAAACCTAGTATGGGAAAAACTTATTCTTACATCTATGGAGCAGCCCATCATTGAGCCTCTGTCCAGAGCCTTCTTTAGGATGACAAAAAGGTCTGCTGGAGCAGACTTGGTTTCAAACACTTCTCCAACTCCTCCACTGAAGTCCTCCATGGCCTCTAGGGTGCTGCCTCCCTTGAGAGCCTCGTAGCTGCCGTTCAATCTGCAACACAGACATAATGCAGAATATTAAAGTTTTTGTACAGGGTCAGCGTCCCCTGGAGCAGATAGG
Organism: Leiocassis micropogon; assembly: GCA_028565275.1. Taxonomy (NCBI): domain Eukaryota; kingdom Metazoa; phylum Chordata; class Actinopteri; order Siluriformes; family Bagridae; genus Leiocassis; species Leiocassis micropogon. The sequence continues at coordinate 13,479,261 of JAOVVA010000028.1, read as the reverse complement.
GTTAAAGGCCTTGCTCAAGGGCTCAACAGTGGCAGGGCTCGAACCCTTGACCATACAATCAGCAACCCAATAACCCACAGCCTCAACAGTCTGAGCCACCACTGCCCCAAACCAACTGCCGTGACCCAGAAACTAGAGCTCCGAACCAGACCCCTTAAAACTACAAAGGACTTAAACATGCGATCGTTTGGTAGGGATTGTCTTGTTACTGTTGTGGCCATAATCTGCAGTACAAATTGTCAATATTTGGTGGCTCTCCAAATTTATTTTCTTTTTATCTAAACCAGGGCGGGCTATTTTACTACCTCAGTGGGAAGAAAGCATGGCTAGAAAAAGAAAGCAGGCAACTAGCAGGCAAAAGATAACCTAGCATAGGAATCTAGCTAGCAGTCAGAGAAAATAAGCTAATCTGGTGAGTTCCGCTAAGTGAAGAAAGCTAGTCTATAGATAGAAACCTTGTCTGTTGGGTAAAAGCAAAATATCAGGAAAGAAAAAATTCAGTCCAACTAGTGATTGGTCTTGTAGCGAAAAAGAATAGGGTATAGCATAAATTAACCAAGCAAGCAAACCATAACTTGAAAAAGCTAGCTAATACATCAAATCAAGAGCAGTAACAGAAAGCTAATGATGTGTGTTAGCCCAGTGGAAATAGGCTAATATAATACATTAATGCAAACTAGAAAATGAAAAATAAACTAGCAAAAACAAGCCTCATGAAAGAATCCTAACCTGAGGGTCACCCTACAGTGAGAGAGGTTAACTTAATGAAAGAAAATGCTAAATTAGTGGGAATTTAGCATCTAGTGGGAAATATTTTCACAATTCAGTGTGTGAAAGCTACTGTAAGTAGTGATTTAAAAAAAAAAAAGTCATACTTGGCATAGGCCTTCTCTAGGAGTGCGCTCCAGAACTCGTTGTTTTCGGCTGAATGGAGATACACCAGCTTGTTCCTCACGCATGGCAGTCTGTCGTCTATAACCACGTCCAGCCATCGGTTATGCTGCCAGAACTATAACACACATAAACACCCCAGTTTATTCAGTCATTTATTTATTAAGGAGTTAAATGTAACATAATTTCAAACCTCAGAGCTATTTAGAGTCACCTGGAAGTGAAAGATGCCGGCGTAGCCGAGATCAAAACTTTGGTCAGGTGGTACGACCCTCGACAGGATGTCTTTGTGAAGTGTCAGTGAGGCAATGGCTGCTAACAACCAGCAGTCTCCTACACACACACACACACACACACACACACACACACAATATGATCAAAATCATACTTATAATTTATTGCAAACCTTTGAGAGAGTGAGAATGCTCAAAGAACAGAATATACTGTAAAAACACCCGAGCTGTCATGTAAACTAACACACAGCCGCACACAGGACACAAAACTTTGAAATCTCATTCCTCACATCATCTCACTAATCCCTGCCCGAGTCCTACAGCATCAATATTATGCTATATTAATCTAATCAAGAGAAAATGAAAATTCAGCATGAGAAGAAAAAATGAGGTAAAAGGATAATCCTTAGCATGATGCTACCACCACCATGCTTCACATTAGGTAAGGTGTTCTCAATGTTGGGGTTCCGTCAAATCTTGGGGTTTCTGACAAGTTCGAAAAAGCTTTCCAAATTTAAGACGTCTGAGCAGTGCAATAGAGATTAGCTCACCCTATTGTCCAGAGATTGTAAGTTCGATTCCTAAATGATGCTACAGCCATTTGTAGCAGGGAGCAGTTGGGCTGTGCTCTTACATGGGGGAAGAGTTAGTATATTTGTACTCCCATGTCAACAATAGCAACACTAACCAATCGTAGGTGTCTTTGAGCTCAGGCAAGGGGAAGGGGGTGGATAGCGCTTTTCTCCAATTGTGTTACGCTGCCTCCTAATGATGGTTTAAAACGATGCATTTAATGGCTTCAGATCAGAAGAAGCAAGTGTTAACCTTGTGCCTTGTGCACAAGTCAGGTGGGAACTGGACATATGGACATACATTTAGGCATTTGGCAGACGACTTATCAAAGTGCTTTGAAGTGACCATCATTTCATAGATCGTACAGTGTGTAACTAGGTTACTACAGTGACTAAGTACCACCAGTTAAAAAGTTTAAAAAGAGTCAAAAGATTGGCAGAGACTCTGCTGTACGGAAGCTGTACATCTAGAGAAAGTAGACCATATTGGGAAGTAAATTAAGGTAACATTTGGTCTTATTAGACCAGAGAGGTTTTTCCACAAGTTTGCCGAGTCTCCAAACCAACTGTGGCAAATTAACGAAAAGTTTTCCTTGCTAGTTTCTAAAGAGTTACCTTCAGCACCTCATTTACTTCTCTGACTGGAAGACAGTTTACTCAAGACAGAGCCATGATTGTACTATAGTATTTATAGAGTGTGCGAAGATTTACTGGCACATATGACAGATTAAGGAAAAAATGTAGCATAGTGTACAACATTGTTCCTCATATACACACAAAAAGGCTTTGAACATTACCTATAAACATTGACACAGAACACTGCAGCATTATAAGGTAGCAAAACTAAGGTAGATGCACTTCCAAGAAAAACTGTGTAATAAAAAAAACATAAGCAATTAAATACTTATTCATCCAATGCCCACCTAGCTGTCCTTGACATATGTCTGTCCTGTCCGCTCCTCCAACAATGAACTTGGGATCTTTGCAGATTTGCTACATTATAGAGAGAGAGAGACAGAGAGAGAGAGAGAGAGAGAGAGAGAGAGATGAGGTGCAGTCAGAAGGAAATGAATTCATATGACACACTGGAATGCTGTTAAAGTGCATTACTGTGAGTGAGGCTGGGAGTGACATTAAGGTGTGGTCACATTTTTAATTTTTGCAAGTAAAAATAATATAAAAAAAAAGTTTCACACACACACACACACACATACACACTCATAGTCCTCCACAGACGGGTGAACGCCCAAGTAAAAAATGCAGTTCAACTAGTGTGAGTATTTAAAATGATTACAGTCTAAAGGAATGTGTGTGTGTGTGTGTGTGTGTGGACATGGTGAGCACCTGCTGTCTTTAAAAGTAAAGGAATATTAGATTTTTTTTGTCTGGTCCCCATTTGCCTGGTCCCCATTTTGTTGGTCCCCACAAAGAAAACTGCTTTTTAAGTCTTTTTTTTATTAAACAATAAAAAAATTACTTTTTTTTGCTGAGGTTAGGATTATCGCTAGGTGTAGCACAATATTAATTAGTTCCATTGATTATTATGGTTTATCGTCTTACTATACTTGCGGGAACCCTGCATTGATTGCAAGGTCCTCACAAGTAAAGTAAGACAAATGTGCATGTGGGAGTGCGTGTCTGCTTGGGTGTTGTTAATCCCGAGTTACACATCTTTAAATAAATAAAATAATAATAATAATAATAATAATAATAATATATTTTAATGATGGCTCTAACCATCCCCGCTGACGGATACGTTATTTAAAAAAATTATAGTAATATGTTAAATGTTAACATTACAAATGAAACCTTGCACTAACATGCTAAAGACAAACTTCACACCATAAAGTTTAAACCATGCTCATAGTAGCTGCACAGTATTTTAAATACGAATTCTTGGTAGCAACCTTTCCAATATGCCATGTTAGCATGCTAGGGCGTGCAAAGTATTACCTTTAAATAAACATGCCTTTTTTTCCGCCTCCAACCAGTCTGCTGAATGAGATCCAAGAAAGTATTTGCAAAACATTACTGAGAACTGCTCATTGTGCTCATCACACCCACTGTGTGTAACTTTTTACTGTTGAGCTACCCATGCTACTAGTGAGACAGCTGTGGTCCTGATCACTTCGCCTGATCCTGATGAACCATTCCAGCATAAAAAAACAAAAACATCTAACCAGTGAGAAACATGCAGATGATGACAGAAGATCAGGCCGGTGATTAGTACACTGGTGATGCTGAATGCTAAGCGGTTGGAACAGACGAGAGGGGAAATCAGGTTCCTGCAAGGTTGTTACATAAACAACCAGTTTTTTAATGGTATATTTAGGCACTTTGCAGCCTGTCGCGGTAAAACATTTGTTCCCATTTTTTAAATTCAATCTCCTTCATTTAATCGAATCTGATGAACGAATACAGCACTATATATTTGTTTTTTTTTCTTCTACAACCAATTGACTGAACCAGAAAAACCTGTTGTAACAGTGACAGATGGAGGAGGTGAAAGAGGAATGTTTGTGGTTTTTATGTTGTTTAACCAGGTTAATTTTCTTAGTTTACACATCCATTTAGAATTCAATTCAAAAAACAGTTTAGTTTCGCATTGGATGCATGGTGGCGTAGTGGATCGCACTGCCAACCTGTACCTTCAGGGTCTGGGTTCGATTCCCACCTCGGGTCTGTGTGCACAGTTTGCATGTTCTCCCCCGTGCTTGTTGGGGTTCCTTTGCATATTCTGGTTTCCTCTAACAGTCCAAAGACATGCAGCATAGGTTAATTGGCGTTCCCAATTTGGCTATAGTATGTGTGTTTCCCCCGCAATGGATTGGCACCCTGTCCAGGGTGTACCCCGCCCTGTACACCTAAGTCTTCTGGGATAGGCTCCAGGCCCCCTGTGACCCTCCACAGGATAAGCGCTTTGGAAGATAAATAATTTGTTTCATGTTTTGATGACTTTTCCAACATAACTTACTTAAGCTACTATCGACCCGTCTTTAGGATTGTTGGATTTAACGAATCAAGATCAAGAAGTTGAGTTATGTTTTGGATCTCATGTTTTGCATGTTCTCTGCATGACAGTATGGGTTCCCTCTGGGTTGTCCCACAAACATGGTTGTGGACTGTCCCAAACTCCTTGGTGTAAATGAGTCTCTGAATGTGGTGCCTTGCAGTCAACCTGCACCCAGTTCAAGGCAAGTCCTCGCTTTACTCCGAGTCTTCTCATAAATCCACCACGACCCTTGAGTTAAATTTCATCAATTTTTAACCAGCAAGACATTTCAAGTCTGATGTTTGCATATCTGTATGTCTGCACTCATGCTAGGTTGCTAAAACTATTCCATCTATTCCTTTAAAGCAGACGTTCACCTTATCAGCATGCTGAACAAGCAGCATTCCAACAGATTGGCGTTCATCAAATTTTCTGTAGATTGTGAGTCTGAATACTGATGATGCCACAGGTCTTTGCAGCTAGGAGGTAACAGTAATTTGCTTTGACTTTAAGTAGGATGGGCATACTCTTTCTCTCTCTCTCCACGGTCAATCACAGTAACGCAAGGCAATCATAGTAGTCTGTGAGTCCCAGCACAAGTATGAGAAAAAGTCCAGATTAAAGTCTTTGTTCAGAGTGTCTTATGCTGGCCTGTGAAGCTACAGTTATTACAATAAATTTCTCCCCATGTTTGGTGTCTTTCCTCCCACTGTCCGAAGACATGCATAGTAGATTGATTGGCCATTTCAGATTGCCCTTAGTGTGTGATTGGTTGTTACAAGTATGTGTGCCTTGTGTCCCCAACCTTGTGCCCTGAGATCCCTGGAATGGGCTGCAGGCCCTTCTGAGACCGTACACAGGACAAGCAGTATGGATACTGGATGAATGTAATACCCAGAATAACGTTGGTATGGTATGGTATAATCTCAAGATAACAGACATCAAGGGGTTTGGTACAGTAGTCTGTGAAGTCCGCTACAACCAGAGTTGGTCATATCACACGCAAAGAAATACAGTACCTACATTACTCTTTGAAATTATACTTCACTTTGGTAAGTATACTAAAGTATCTCAATTTATCTGACTGTCTGGAGTTGGCGGTGTTTACAGCAAATCTTGGCCTACTTACTATATTCAACACACATCGCATGCCACCTCGAGCTGATATTTTATCTCTGATAAAACTGCATATTCAGGGTCTTTGTTATGTCTCCCCAAGACTTGTTAACATTGAGCATATGTCACCTGTTAGTTCCAAGAATAGGTAATGCAGTTCAAAGAATAGTTCATGACACTGCTAATGTTCTGTTATAACCGAATAAAATTACATCTGTCAGCAACCTAAGGGATCTTACTGTTAGTCCATTATATCCAAAGGTATATTTATGCTGGTGTACGGCTGGGACCTGCAGACCTTGTCCGTTACAGCCGAGATCCCATTATAACCAAGCTTGTTATAAAGGGATTATACTGAAATGGTGGATTGTGGTTTGCACCATCCCTGTACAAACTCCCTCAATATGTTTTGAGTATTTTCCTAAAGGGCCTGAACTTGATTCATTTCTTATTTATCAAGGAATGTAGATGATTACTTGATTGAGTAATCAACTGTTGAGGGATAAGTGTCCCTTGCATCAGAAAAACCGTTGGAGCTGGATATAGGTCATGCTTGGGCTTAATCTTTTCTCTCAAGGCCCAGGATGTCCAGCATCACCTCTCTGGCACAGTTTTTCAGACACAAGCCCAAAGCCCTAACACTGTGCCAGAAGTACCCTGATTTTCTCTCAAAAGCAGTTAATATCATAACCTAATTGCACACTTTTAAATAGAGGTGTGGGGTAACTAAGTGCGTGTACGTTGTTACTGTACTTAAGTACATCTTTCACATATCTGTACTTCGATTGAGTAGATTTATCAGAGGATACTTTTTACTTTTACTCCACTACATCCTCCAAGAAATATCTGTACTCCTACTACATTTCTGCATGGCGAACGTGTTTGAAATAAGACGCAGAACTTGTTGCAGAGACCGCCGAAAACAGCATGTCCACAATTGAGAAGCGGAGGGGGTTGAAGGTTTACTATAAAAAAAACCCTACTGTGAGCTAATATAAGCCAATGTACTTTACATACTTAAGTAAATGTAACTTAACACTTAACTTAAGTGTACATGTAAATGTAGAACTTCTACTTAAGTAATATTTGCCCTAGGGAATCTCTACATTTACTCAAGTACAGGATTTGTGTACTTTTCCTTGCTCTTGACAATCCTCTTGAGTTTACACTTCTGTTCTCTACACTATGGTTCTGTACGTACCCCGGGTCTCTTCCATTCAAAGTCGACAGGGACGCTCTGGCTGTAGAAGAGGGCAGAGTCCTTGGTGGGGAAATCAGGATCCTCAAACAGCTTCTTCCTTTGCAGGCACTCCTGCCTCAGCTGCTCGTAGGTCTTGCCATCAGCCTGCGTGCTCTCGGCCTGGATCTTGTTGCCCGAGGCGCCGAACAGAGTGGAAGCAGAAGGCATCCTCACACCTGCTGCAGGATACACACAGACTCTCGCGAACAGAAGACGTAAAACAAGGGCCTAGCAAGGCACAATACGACTGTCACAAGCTCACCCTGCTGACTGACTGACACCCAGCTGTTTGTATGAGTGTGCGCATGTGTGTGTGGACAGGCTTAGCAGGTTGTTCAATCTTCTAGAAACAGAACTGGTTTGACGTCCTCTGCGAAAGTCACCACACCTGTGGACACTCCCGCTGTGAGAGGTGTGAGAGCTACTATAACGCATGTGGAATGCTGTAAAGTTGGAAAAACGTCAATTACACATGAAGAAACTACAAAAACAAGGACTATTATTTATTTACTGCTCATAACTGAGTCGTAGACCTTTATTCATTGGTTTAAGCCTGGCTGAGATGGATTTAAATAGAGTGTCACAGGAATCCACATGATATGAGAGACACACCAGAAACGTCGAAACAATATCTGATCGGATTTGTCATCTAGCTGAATGTTTCCAGTTTTGATAATTGTGGTATTTTTTAGTTTCCCACTCAATGAGATTCATTTTCGGAGGAACTCTAAAATTGGATGAATGTTGTCATATGGTGACACCATTGGGACAAAGTTGTTTTTGAAAGTTAGAATGACTTTGGGTGACATGATGGTCTGGTGGTTAGCACTGTTGCCTTGCACCTCCAGGGTCGAGAGTTTGATTCCCACTTTGTGGTCTATATGCATGGAGTTTGCATGTTCTTCCCCGTGCTTAGTGGGTTCCCTCTGGGTACTCCGGTTTCCTCCCACAGTCCAAAGACATGCAGATTAGGGTAACTGGTATTCCCAAATTGCCCGTATTGTGATTGTGTGTGCGCCCTGTGATGGATTGGCACCCTGTCGAGGTTGAACCCCGCCTCGTGCCCTAAGTATCCTGGGATAGGCTCCAGGCCACCGCAACCCTAAATACAGGATAAAGCGATATAGAAGATGAGTGAGTGAGTGTGAGTGAGTTTGTGCATGCTTGGGGATGGATTGGCACTCCGTCCAAGGTGTATGCCTCTAGTCCTCCGAGTCTCCTGAGATAGGCTCCAGGCCTCCTGTGAGCCACCCTGTGCAGAATAGGTGGTATAGAGAATGAGTGAGTGAGTGAGGATGACTTTGATAAAAATGATGTTGAGATGATGTTAAATGAGTGAACCAAACACAACCTCAAAAACCAATGAAATTTTAAACTTTATTTGGAGCATTTTTACGTTGATTAACATCCACCGACACAACTTCCAATCAAATTCTGATCCCTTAAGTCCCAAAAGGGTGTAGAATTTCTGTGTCCAAGACTAGGACGGATACAACAGTTTCCTGCACCCAGTCTATGTATCTCATGTCACGCATCTCTTATTGTTGATATGTTACAACCATTCTGTTTCATTTTCTCTCCGCTGAGGTGCATCTTCATGTCCACTTCCAAAGAACTGCAAGGAATTGCAGCCATCTTGTATGTTTTGACTTGAGGCAGTTATTTTATGGCGTTTGTTCTTTTGAGTTTGTTCTCAGCAACATGGAGAGGGCCAGTGGTAAGCATGCAGCGATAAGGTAAGAACTTCAAGTCCTGCTCAGTCCATCAGCTTGGTTGCTGAAACAAACTTATAATCAGAAGTATGTCGTTTAGTTGATTAGAATTTTGCAGCATAGTTTTGGACTTGTAGAGTCATGTGGTCAAAGTTGGCCCGACACTGTTACATCAAAGTAGTTCTAATGATGAAAACAACCTCAGACCTGTAACGTTGCCGCAACATTTTGACAACCATACATTGTGTTCTTGTTTGCACATTTGCATGTGCACTTTATGTTGTCTTTTGTATAGTTCTTAGATAGTTTTGTTAATTTATTTTAGCAACTTGGTCCTGGAGGAATGTCGTTTCTTTTCACTGTGTACTCAACTGTGTATGGTTGAAGTGACAATAAAAGTCGACTTGACTTGCCGAGGGATCACCGAGGGATTGCCTCATCTGATCATCTGATCCACACAACAACTTGGCACAGGTTTTACGCCCTTCCTGATACAACCCTCCCATTTTATCCAGGTTAGGGACCGGCACTGCATCCAGTTGCTGGGGTTTGGGCACTGGCTGGGAATCAAACCCAGGCCTTCCGTATGGCAGGTTTCCTAACCCAGAAACCTACCACTGAGTCACCACTGATGCCCACTCATGGTTTGTGTGTAACCCTAAAATAATCTTCATTTTAATGTTCAAAATATTTCCCAAACCTGTTAGCTTAACTCCTACTATCAGCATAAACCAAGAAACAAATGTTTGTTTGTTTTTCCCGTACTGCTCCCAATCCTGTCACTCCGAGGGTTCTGCTCCATGTCCTCACATTTCCATTATTATTTAATGTTGTATTTTTTAATTAGATCTTAATCAGACACCAGGAACATCCAGCTTTCTATACATATTTACATCTTATTATAAGAATTATAAGAATCGAACTGGTGTATATATAAAAAAAAAAAAGGTACAAAGTTTCACAAACACCTCCAGACAGTGTTACACCCAGTGCAGGATTCATACTGTACACACTCCCAGCATAAAACAGCATCTTTCAGAGATTTCTGAGATTACTGTCAGAATCGGTTTCACCGCCACATGTCAGACGTGTTTTTCCTCTCACACCCTCTTCACTATCACTCAAAGGCCGCCAGGAATGCAGAGCATGCAGCATGCATTGTAAGAACAGCGAGGCATCTTCACCTTCTTATACACTCGACTGCGTTTAACTTCCTCACCAGCTTCCCCATTAATAAATAGCTGACGGAACTCATCTGCCAGACATCTAGTAATATAGGGCTCAAGGTGAGGTCGTTTAAAGTGGCGAGAAGTGTTTTTTTTTTTTTGCAGTGCTCTTCTCTCAGCTTTATTTAGCTCTGTTGAGGCCGGGTTCTGCCGTGTGCTCCTAGGAGTTCCTTGTGCAGACGAAATTTTGCACCTTGACCCAAGCGAACATCCTGAGCGTGGGCATAAACCTCAGGGCTCGGTACTCGCTGAACCAAAGTTCTCAGCACTTTCTCTGCACTTTCATGTTACTGATACTTGCTCACAATCTTGTTGCATGCAAGCAGTTCACAGATCCTGGCACTTAGTTCCTTTACCCTTTCACACTTATATTTAGGATATGGTTTTAATTTAATTTAAGATTTACTGGATTAGGTATTTTGGTATTTTCATACAGCATCGACAAAGAGAGAGAGAGCGACATCAATCGAAACATTTTTTTAGTGTATACACACCTGCAAGCATCATGTCAAGATGTTAGTACCGGAGCATTTTCCCCTCCATTCTAGCTCCGCCCCCCACCTACTGAGAAAGAAGTGTTCGGTGGATTTGCATTAAAAGGTAAACATATAGCTAAGATGTTCAGTTTGCATTGCAATTGCAATTCACCTCATGTACAACAGAGGGCGCTTACGAACATTACAAATTAATTTGTTCATCTTCTATACCGCTTATGCTTGTACAGGGCCTGGAGCCTTTGGGCACGAAGTGAGGTACACCATGGATGGGGTGTCAATCATACGCAGGACAGGTCAATCCTACACACACATACACACACAACGGGCAATTTAGGAACGGCAATTAGCCTAATCTGCATGTCTTTGGACTGTGGGAGGAAACCCATCAAGCACGGGGAGAACATGCAAACTCCATGCACACAGACCCCGAGGTGGGAATCGAACCCATGATTTCAGACCGGCCATGTGCACGTTCATGATGGAGTAAGATAGAAGAAAAAAAATAATAATATATGACTCATACACGAACGCTTCATCTTTACCTCAGAGTTTATTCTTCATTCTGAGATGTGGCGTCATGAACAAAAAAAATCTCACCTTGTAGTAGGTGTTACAAAAACATGCCCTAATACAGCAAACTTATAAAATAAAAAAAAACAAAAAACAAAGAAACATTTTCATTTTCTTTAATGCGAAACCACTAAGCCCTGTACATTGATACAAAAAAATAGATATAAAAATTTTAAACAACTATTTGAAACAAAAACACTAACAGACACCGAGACATAAACACACCATCGTCTTGTGAAATTCAGAGCTTTGTATGACAATTTCGAAATAGCTGCTTGGTTGATATAAACTCAAATTAGTTTACTTAAAAAATAAAAACAAAAAATAAACACTGCCGTTAGACGTAGTGGGCGGATTTTAGTGCATCAGGGTGTCGATGGAGAATCAGATCCACTCTGTCCACAGATACAACACGAGTCTCACACACGCCCTCACTGCTCCTGTTTCTCCTGCGCCGTGCCGGTGACCAGCAGCAGGTTGCAGGCGGTGAACTGGACGTTTAGGACGCTGCTCGTCTCGCCCGTGTAAACTCCGACGAGCTCCGAGCTGGAGCCGTCCGCGGGCGCAGCCCCGCCCCCGTGGGCGTTCCTCACGTCCCAGACACGTACCGAGTTATCCAGGGCGGCCGAGGCGATGAGAGAGCTGTCCGGGCTGAACGTCAGGCTGGTGACGGCACCCGTGTGTCCACGCAGCTCCTTCAGGACGCCGCCTGCCGCCAAGTCCCACAACCGTAACCGCTGGTCCTCGCCTGCAGACACCAGGTACCTGCGCGGGTAAAGACGGATTATTGTTTATTCTTAATCCTACGTTATTATTATTATTATTGTTGTTATGAGGTTTGTGGTGTCAGACCTGCCGTCAGGTGAGAAAGCGAGGGCCAGTACGGGTCCCCGGTGTCCTGTCAGTAGACGCACCGAGCCGCCGTGTTGCGTGCTCCACAGCCGGACCGTCCTGTCGGTCGAGCCCGTGGCGACGTAGCTCGAGTTCGGGTGGAAGCGCACGCAGTCGACGTCGGCGAGGTGTCCGGCGTATAGTCGGAGCGGGTGAGCGCGGGCCGGAGTCCAGAGACGTGCTGTGGTGTCACGTGACGCCGTGCAGAAGTAGAGACCGCACGGGCTCACCGCGATGTCCCACACAGGGTAGGTGTGGCCTCGGTACACGGCAGCGTTGCTGAAACCGCGCAGCTCCCAATAGCGCACGGTGCAGTCCTCCGAGCACGACAGCAGACCGGAGGAGTCGCGCAGGAACGCCGCGCCGTACACCGGGCCGCTGTGACCGCGCAGCGTCTTCATCTCGCTGCCCAGCTCCTCCTCCTCCGTCTGGAACGACAACGAGCATCAGATTAAAAGTAAAAACACGCACATTGGGGAAACCGATTGCGGCGCTGTCGCTCACCTCCTCCTCCACCAGGTCGCAGGCGAGGCGTATCCTGGACACGTTGGCTCTACAGGGTCCCGCCTTCAGCTTCCTGGCTCGGAGGCTCCACAGCTTGAGCGCCGAGTTGTCGAAGGCGGCGGCGAGCAGGCGACTGTCAGGCGACACCTCGGCGGCGTTCAGCAGCTGCTCCGTGTTCTCGAAGGCGTAGAAGCAGACCGTGGTGAGGGACGGAGGACCCTCGCGCACACGCCGGATGCAGTCCTGAAGCGCCTCGAGGGCAGCCTCGTTTTGAGGCGGCAACCCTGCCGCGACGTCCACGGACTCCGCCCCGTCCGTGCCGTCCATGCCCAACCAGCCGCTGGAACAGGACGTGGAGGTGGAGTTTCCTGTGGTGAGACTCGGCCCGTAGAGCTGGTAGTCCGAGCGACGCGCAGCAGAAACCTCCACCTGTGGAGTACAGCGCCTCTCATCAATAAATAACAATAATAATAATAGTATATTTGAATTGTATAGAACTGATATAACTGTTGATGACCTGTAGGTGTGTGCTGAGCACCCTGCAGAGGGCGCTGTTGTCTTCACTCTGGAGGTACCGCAGCAGGTACGTGTATGCCTCGTCTGTCAGGTGAACCACGTACTTGTGCTCCAACAGAGAGCACAGTTTGGAGTTGGAGGCCACGTCCTACACACACACACACACACACACACACACACACACCTGATGAGGAATTAGGGTGAATGAGTGACCCATAACTAAAATGCAATTTATTTTTTTTTAAATAAATTTTGGACACAGTTTTATATTAACAATGACTTTGATGATATAAATTATAATTTTTTTTATTTATCTTGTAGATTTTCACTAAAACCGGTCAGTGTCATGGCGACAGGATCATAGTAAGACATGGTGACCGACTCACGGAATCACGGTGACTGACATGTGACATACTCATTGCTGCTGTTTTGTCCGTATCTGTTTTGTATGTCATCATGGCAACCGTACAGAACTGCGCCTATCTGAAGTGAAGTGAAGTAAAGTCTGTCCTTTTTTTGTCCAACTCGCCGTCTAGACAGCTACATCAGGGACCGGGACGGCTGAGACCCCGCGCCGGGCATGCCGAGGTGTTTGCGATGGCGACTGACCTGCGGCGAGACGACTCCTCGGAGATGCTCGACGACGGCCCTCTGCTCGGCGTCCTGCTGGAAGAAGGAGTGGAAGCGGCTGAAGAAGGAGTCGACGGCGCCCTTCAGGCCGCAGCGCGCCATGTCCAGGTGCAGGTAGAGGAACAGGGGGAAGAGTACGGCACTCACCTCACGCGCCAGCGGCACCTCCACATCTGACACAAACAAACAAACAAGCAAACGTGAACCTCCAGCATTAACTCAATCATCTATTGAAGGTAGAAACATTTCTCTAGTTTCTGACTGACTTCTCTGACGACCACAAGCTGTGCAGTTTAAGACACAATGACTTTTATGTTTTTTTTTCTTCTTTTTTTTAAAAAATGTTTTCCTTAACTCACCCAGCAGGAAGCTGCGTAACCTGGAGAACTGAGTCTCGTACTGATGAGGGTCCAACTGGCACGGAGCAGCAGAAACAACGTTCCCGCAGCTGGACTCTGTCTGAACTGGAGACAGAAAGAGACAAACTAATTATTTAAAATGCATGAAGTTATCGTTATTAAAAAAACACAACAAAAAAGAAACATTAGATTTGCTTCTAATCTTGCATTTAAAAGTGTAACCTGTGATTCTGGAAGTGATCTGACGTGATCTGTAAGTGAACCTCAACAACCACACGTCTTATACAATAATAATCAGACTGTGACAAGTGTTTTTATTTAGTTTTATATCTCTACAGTATATTAGGTATTACTTTGATGATACATACGGTTAGGTTTATATCAAAAAATTTGAGTTGTATCAAAAAAATAAATAAAATTTCCTCAGTGAGCAACAAAAAAGATTCGTCGCGAGCTTATTAGGGATGTGAATCAACAATCAACCCCCCGGATATGATGATATCACAATACCTCGATTAAAATTGCGATTGCATAAGAATCATGATTTTATTTCTCTGCTACAATTTTAAACCTTTAAAATAAGTTTAATGAGTAATTAAATGCAGCCTGTTCCTTATAACATTAGTTTTCTCGCTTAAAAACCGGGTGCAGCATTTAAACAATCCAAACTAACATCTGGTTAATAGTTTAATAGCGCGTATCTCTGTCATTCGCAATAATTAGTATTATTTCTAAACAAACTATTTCTATCAAATAATTCACTCCTACCACACGAGATGAAGATGTGTTAACAGTTCACAGTGTACCATACGTAGGATTATAAAGAAACGGCGACATTTTACTGCCTCAGACGGGCGGCTTCCAAGATGGGGCTTCTAACGCATTCAATTTCTGACAAATTAGCACTTGTGGTGTTTTGGGACAAGTACAAGAGTGTGTAATGAGTGGGTCTGAGTACGAGTTTGCCATTCTGGACACTGGCTGATTGACCGGTTCATCTGTATTATAAATTAAAAAAAACATTTTATTTAAAAATCGATTTTGGAGCCAGTGTGGCGGTACGTGAATCACCACACAAAAGAATCACTATGCATTTGATTTAGCGCTTATTACTTGTCTTAGTGGGCGGGGTCAGGGATATTTCTGGGATACCGTATATGATGTGGGCATTGCGAAGGCGCTTCTCAGTACGCGGGAGGCTCCCGGGTCTTCTGGAAGAGGTGCGATGCTGATGCAGTGTGTTTGGACCAAACCCATTTTTAAAGGAGCTGCACTTGATTTGCAGGATTTTTACTGGTTAAATTATGAACTCTACACAAGTACGGTACCCATGAGGTTGGCTGCCATCTCCTCGGCAGATTGAGACAGCTTGACCCCTTTCAGTGAACCGTCCACGTCCGCATACTGCCGTCTCTTGAGGTACTGGGACACGGCGTGCTGGATCTGCTCCGTCCGGCCTCGCTTCATCACCTATGGAAAAAACAAAACAAAATCATACACACTTATTATGATCACTTTTTGTACCCATCTCCTACACATCTAGCAGGATGATCACATGACACACTTGTTCAGTGTTTAGACTCAATTCAATTAATTAATGACTCAATTCTACCATTATACATTTTATTCTTAGCTCAACTGGAGCACATAGTGCGAATCCCTAGCGCCAAGAACAACCTAAAAAGCGTGAAGTGTTCAAAACAGAGATAATTAACATATAAATGAAATGAATGACTTAAAACAAATGACTGTATGGCAAAAGTAAGAAAGATCCCCACTAAATTCATATCTAATACAATTCCACAGCCCGTATCCTAAATAACTCAACCCGCACTAGGTAGTGTAAATGATGCCGTTTGTTTATCCCCTACGTAGTGCACGAAGACGTGAAGTACGCAGCTAGGCAGGATACAGCCCCATTATGCGCGAGCTCGTTATTTAGCTAAACGCTCGCGACGCTACGTTATAAAAGCGTTTCCCGACTGAGTCACTGTTTAAAACCGGAAGTCTGTAAGCGACCTAAATACTCACTTTACACACGTCTCCTTTCAGGTCAAAAGAGAAAAAAATAACACAAGATGAAACATCTAAATTTGTTAGTTGTTTTCACGGCTAATATGATGCGCCAAAGAGAGGCGCCATGACTACCGGCTTCACACTTCCGGTAGACTGTGAAGCCAGAGACAATACAAATAAAAGTCCTCAAGTTTCCTTCTCTCTCTCTCTTTTTTTTAATTCAATGTAAAATTAAACTTCATATAAATTATTATTATTATTATTATGAAGGCAAAACGTTTTTATCAATTAAGTAAAGTACATTTTTATTACTATATAATTAAAAAATGAGTAATAAGTACAAGATAAGATTTGGCAGCATGGTGGCGCAGTGGTTAGCACTCACACCTTCAGGGTTGAGGGTTCGATTCTCCCCTCGGGGTCTGTCTGCATGTTCTCCCTGTTCCTGGTGGGTTTCCTCCCATGGTCCCAAGACATGCAGAGTTAGCTAAATGGTGTTCCCAAATTGCCTTGTACAGTATGTGAATGGACCATAGCATTGGACTTTTTCAATAGCCTACTTGTTAATATTTCATAAAGCATGCTCCTTAGCATAGATAATACATATCCATTACATCATAAAATACACATTCTTCCATGCCTTAGACAAAAATTTATGATCTAAGCACACACTAAAAGAAAGGTGAAAACTTCCACACCAAACTTTCAGCTTCTCAACAACTTGTATTTTATATATTTATATGGAAATACGTATATTCCATATTTATATGGAACTATTGAGAAAGGTAAAAATACAGGTAGAAAGTTTGACATATACAACCCCAATTTCAAAAAAAGGTTGGAACTGTATGCAAACTGGCAATAAAACATATTACAACAAACATTTAATATAGAACGTGGTGAAGAGTCTTTACAGATGACTCCTTTTTGGTTTCAATTGGCAATTTCCATACAGCCTTTAAACCAGGGGTCGGCAACTCGCAGCTCCAGAGCCGCATGTGGTTCTTTCTTCCCTCTGCTGTGGCTCCCTGTGGCTTTGGAAAATAAATAATGAGTATTTAATTTCATTTAAATTTATTTTATTTTAGTGCGTTGTTTTTTTTAAATGTAATTCAAAACCACTAACACTGTTGTGTGGGTGCGTCCTGTTTCTGCAGATTGTCATGCAAATAAATAAATAAACAAACAAATAATAATTAAACATGTATACTGTACATCATAAGTCTTGTGCCAAAACCCACGTTCAAAACCAGCTTGTCCTTCTTCTCTTCATAAACACAGCACCTGTGAAACTGATCCTGAACAGCTGAGCTTAATGACTTAAAATAACAACTGACTGTTCTTGTTGTTATTTAATTACATAATTCTTTATGTGTAAAATCTCTAGTTCTGTTTTAAAATGTAAAAAAATAAATGACTAAACAAAAAACATTCAATTAGAAGGTGCCCCACAATCTTGATTGTTATTAAAGAACATACCACATTCATTGTTTGTTCAAATTCAAATTTCAAATTCAAATTTTATTTGTCACATACAGTCATACACAGTACGATATGCAGTGAAATGCTTATACGACTGCCAGTGACCTTAAAAAAAAATAGTAAAAGCTT
>JAOVVA010000028.1:13422465-13441754 GCA_028565275.1 Leiocassis micropogon | reverse complement strand
ATAGATAGATAGATAGATAGATAGATAGACAGACTTTCAAGGTTGCACAAACCTTATTAGGTATGTAAAGGCGGCTTGTTTGTGTTTGGTTTGTGTATCTTGTTCTCTTGTTTGTGTCTCTTGTTTAGTTTTGATGTGGACATGTCTCAGCTGTCACTTCAGGAGCGCTTCTAAAACCCCTTTAATATGAGGTGAAATCCGCTAAATAGAGGAGTCAGTGGATGAGAGTGCCGTCGTGCTGAATATCAGCACGGCTGTAGGCACGAGGGTGCGTCGCAGCCACGACCTCGAGTGTGATATCGCTTTTATACAACAGTTCAACAAACACTGTTTATTTGTTTATCAACAGATTTAGATTTTAATTGTTTATTCAACCAGTTATTTTGCTCCGCCAACACACAAATTTACAGGCGTGAAATAGTTTTTTAGTAATTCTTTACTTTATTCGGTACTGTGTAGCCCAAAGGTGAGGAGAATAAACCATGGAGGTGATGGACAGTAAGTTTTTCTTTACAGTTCCTCTTATTCAGCTTTAGAATATCACTGATCATTCCAAACGGAATGGAGGGTGCACAGTCTCTTGTTCCACACACCAAGTAGTGCACTTGTTTAGATGGATTTTGGAATCAGCCTTGTGTTCAAAGCTCGTTAGCAGTAAATAAAACAACACGGACAGTTCAGAGGTAATTCAGAACGACTTAGAAGCGATTACTAAGAAGACAAAGTGTTGTTTAAGACGACATACGTTATCAGATGTGTGTTCTTGCTGAGCGTGTGTCTGTGACTGTTTGTGAATGTGGGTTTTGGCAGGCAGCTGCTCTCTCCTCAGTACTGCGGATTGTTCAGACCTACATTTGAGGTCTGAACAACATTTTCCCCCCATTTTCTCCCTAATTTAGTCTACATTTCGTCTCCGTCACTAGGGGGCTCCCACACTGAGGCTACTAATACCACTCAGTCGGAAAGGGCCGAAGACTATCGCATGTTTCGCATGGCGGCGTAACACACTCGGAGGACAGCGCTATCCGCTCCTTCCGCTTGCGTGAGCTCACAGACACCCCTGATTGGCTGTAGAGCCGCGATTAATGTGGGAGCCGCGATTAATGTGGGAACTCGGGTGTCTTTTAGTTAGAGGTTACAGCATCACCCGTGAATCGAACTCGTGATCTCCGGATGATAGGGCGAGCACTTTACCACTGCGCCACTCGGAGGCCTGTAATTTCAAGGCTAAATCCCACTCTGTGCACTAAACTACTAAATAATACATTTTTAATAGACACTACTCTCCATATGGTGATGTCTGTGAAGATTCTCAGTCATCCAGGTGAGGTTATCTGGAAGTTGCATCATGTCAACTGGACTTCTTCTTTTATTTATCCCAAGAAAGATCAAGACCTCTTCACACGTCCACCAAGAAAGCCACACTTAAGGACTACCCTTACTCTTTCTGGTCGTTACAGCTCACCTCCTATTCTCACCTTCTCCATTGTTCACGTAACAAGCTGTTTCAGATAGGGGAGGACCCTTTGACCTTGGAGGACTCAAACTCAGAACTCAAACAAAAGCTCTAACTTTCCAACTTACCTTAGACCGAAAAGTAGTGAAACGTTTCCATATGGTGATGTTTATTACAGAAGTGTGTAGCTTCTATAGCGACAGAAATTCCAAAATGCTTAATCGATGAGAGATCATAGCAGTTCTTGACAGTTCCTAGCAGTTTGTGAGAAGTAGTACGTGCTTTGTAGACGTTGGTAGGTCAGTTGTGACAGTTCTTAGACAGTTCTTAGACAATTCAGCATGAGTTTGGCGAGTCGTAGCTGATTCATGACTACAGCTTCAAAGTTCATAGCGGCTATATTGTGTAGTCTAATTCAATTGGTGATTTAAACTATTTCGGGTCATTCTGCCAGTAACGGCACACATCAATCAAAGAATAAATAATACAGTGATGCGATACATTGTTAGAAATCCCAAATACTGTAAGCTACCACCATATAAAAAATATTGACCGACTCTTGGTTGAAGCAACCGTTTCCGGGTTACCAACCCACACGGGACGCAGTGTGTGTTATTTGATGCCTTCTAGATGTTTTTCCGCAGTCCTGAGCCCGCCCACTGCCTTCTGTGAGTTTCTACTGGAAAGACACACCATGTTAAATCCACTAAGTACAGTAAATGAGACCAACCCCAACGACTGACTTTAACTGACCGGAACTTGATCCGGTCTACGGCAAGCACCCGGGTTATAGCACGCCAATCCTTTTAGCTAAGACACGGACATTTCTGATGATGTAAGACATGAGGGCAGATCAACTTTATTTATTTATTTATTTATTTATTATTTAAATTAAGAGTCTGCGCTGGCTTTGTGTGCGTTTTATTGAAGAGTTTTCTACGAATGTCTGTGTTATTTTGATTCTGTGATTGTACAGTATATCAAAACAACTGACATTCAATGTAAATAATGCATTTATTTTATTCGATTTTGTTCCCAGAGGTTCGTTTTGGAGTTTCTAAATGTAAACTCATGGGAGAAGTACCTTTATATACAATCATACAAACAAACAAACACTTTTTATAGTGTTGTGATAAATTTTTAACCACAGCAGGATAAAAACTGTGGCTTAAACGTTTAAGCTCTATTCTAGCCTTTGATATGTTGTGTCAGGAATTCTTACAAATATTCTGTTATTATTACTGTTAGAAAACAAATCTTGAACCTGAAACATTTCAGATGAGATCAAGATCATGACTGTAGCCCAAAGTATGTGGGAACAGTGCTCCTTTTACTTTGGGTACGCCATTTTGGGCAAAAATTTTTTAAATAGGGCGAGACGGTTAAGTCAGAACACACAAGAACTGTCAAGAATTTCAATTCAGGACTGTAGAAAAGTCCCATTAGTGTTCTCAGTGTGACGCTGAAGTGTTTTATTACTCTTATAGAACAAAAACAGCAACTTTTTTTTCACAACAATCACTTTTTTTTCCATTTTATTTGGGGAAAAAAACCTTGGTGGGACGTAAGATGAGTAATAGAACACATCAAGATGGTTTTGGGAATTTTTCCTCTGTTTGTTTGTTTGTTTATGCACGCATCACGTAAAAACGACTGAACTAATCTTAACGCGGTTTATACAGCTGTATTTGGCCGAGCTTGATGTAACATATAGGCTTCGTTTCATCTCTATCGGCCCACGGGAAGAGAAGATATGCTACTTTGAAATTTAAATGGAAAACGCCCTCAAAAAAAACCTCAAAATTAAACAGATGGCGCTTTACATTTTTAAATTCTCGCTTATGAGTGCGCAATTAAAATCTACTTAAAATCTACTAAACCCGTGAATCTCACACCTTCATTCCGCACACCACTTCACGGTAACGCGTAAAAATTTTCAGTTCGTTCCGAAATTCAACAGATGGCGCTGTACATTTATTAATACGCACTTTGAGTTTTAAAATGTACTGGTCAGTTAAAGTACAGTATGTCTGTAGATTTGTGATAAGCGTACAGTTTAAAATTCCACAATATTCAGTTTGGAATGAATAGCAATGTAGTAAATTCAATTCAATTCGATTTTATTTATATAGTGCATTTAACAATGGTCTTTGTCTCGAAGCAGCTTCACAAAATAAAAAAAATGGAAATGTGTATGAGCGAGAAAAAATGTGTATAGATCATGATGATCAGATTGTCTCTGATAAGTGGAGGGCGACGTGTCCATACTGTATGTACAGGGCTGAGAGTGTCTTATGTACAAAAGGTGCAGTAGGTAATAAGGGTAGGGTATATACAGTACGGTAATAAACAGTATAACTGTGCAGCGGAGAAGAAGATAACCTGATCAACACCGTATATATAAACACAGTCTGTACATACAGTATACTATGGATGTCTGAATGATTCACTATAAATTTTAAGATTCAATTATTGTTTATTATGTTATTTCTCTCTCTTCCTCTTAAAGTTAGTGAGACAAAAGCAAACTCAAAGCGTGAACAGTAAATTGAAACGCTCGCTTCATTCCTAACAAAGCCTAAAGTCGAGCATCTAACCCAAACAAGTCCAAGGAAACGAGCCGTTACTATAGAAACGATAACGTATCAGAAACAGAGGATTATCGCAAACCTGTGACTTGCAGCTCTGCACTCCAGTCAGAGTTACTGTTAGAGAAGATTAATAAATGGCTCCCGACCAATCAGGGAGAAACAATGCGAAAACAACAGCGATGTGGTAGAGTTCAAAGTATTCAGCATTACAGAGGATTCAAAGTAAAGATTTGAGGTGTATTTGAGATATGAAAGACCGAGAGTGTGGCAGTCTGGGAAAACACCTCCTTCTAGTCAAGAATTTCTACTGAAATTTATAATAAAGTTCTAATTCAAAACAAACTTTGATCAAGGACATGTGCTTAAAAATAAAATAAATAAACAGTACACATCTGGGGTGTTCTCAGGAATCACTTTGTGCGTACAACATTTTAGTCTGAATTCAGACTCCACAGCATCTGAAATCATCTACTGTATAAATACTGTACAGTATACACTTAGTTTGTTTTTTGTTTCTGTTTTTTTTTTATCCACAAACGTGTGTATCCATCGTTGGAGAGAGTTTCCCGCGTTTATTTGCTCGGGGTCATTTCATTTTATCTCCAAACTGTCTTCACCGCCAGCTCATTAACAGGATAAATAATAATAATGAGAAAAAAATAAGGATTAAGCGAGGCGTTATATATAACGGGTGCGCGATCATGTGACTGATTTTTATCGCCCTTCATTAACATTAATGTGCACTGATCTGTCTGATATTCAGAGTGCACTCCTGTGTTATAACACAGCATTAGGAGGTATGTGTGTGTGTGTGTTGGTCATTCTTTAGTCTGTGTGTTTGATGTCTGTGAGTCATGTTCAGGACGTGTGCCTGGGTGCTTGATGTTTGTAGCTCTGAGCCCGTTTTTATTCTTTTCTGTTCAAACCCTGAGAGAGGTGGAATGAAAGGTAGAGCCTGAGGAGGCGTAGCGGCCTACATTCTCTCTCTCTCTCTCTCACACACACACACGGGGAGGTTACACTTGGCCTCTTTACGCTCCTCCTTCCTAATCTCACTTTCTCCACATGTGCTGTGTGAAGCTTTTAGAAAGAAAGAAAAAAATACATAATAATTACCCCTGATCCTGTCCTTGTGTTTCTAACTGAGAATTTTGAAAGAAAGAAAGAAAGAAAGAAAGAATGGCCTGAAGGGCACACCAAGCTCAGGTGTAATGCTTTAATCTATTTTCTTCTCCTTGGTTTATCTCTTGTATTGTGTGTCATCATCAAATGGCTCACAAACAAAGCTTGGTCTTGTCCCCGCCCCTTTTGTTTAGGCCACACCCCTCGGGTATCTTTTAGTTTATTTTTTGTTTACAAGCGTGTTTTGGACTGAGGTTTCCTCAGCTATGTGTAAATTACCACAGAGTGTTCACAAGTTGTCGCGTTGTTTCATTGGGTGTGGCTTGAGCACTGATGATGTCACACGTGGGCGTGTACCGTCTATCCATCCATTAAGTTCAAGAGGTCACAATACAGGTTAAAATTTTTCCCAGGAGACTAAGGCAATGTCCACGTGTCCACGTTTTCTGTGGTGTTGTTGTAACATGACCTTGTGTGCCGATGATGTCATTGTCTGTGTGCCATATGCACATGACTAGAGATGAATATGACTAAATGATTAATAGTTAATCGATTAATTGCTAGGCAGCATGATGATGTAGCGGTTAGCACTGTGGACCCGCCCCTCCAGGCCCCCGCGACACAACCTTGTATGCAGGATAAGTGGAATAGAAGATGAATGAATGAATAAATAATTGATGTTAAGAATTTAACCAAAGCAGCCCTGGTGTTTATCCGCCCTATTGAGGCTCTTTACATGCCTGCTAACAACTTATTTGACGAGTCAGGTGTCTGCGATTCCTTTCCTTTCACACTTGTAGCCGGATTGAGTCAATCGACCTACAAGCCACAAGCCACTTCCTCTTCCTGATCGCTGTTGTTCTAAAACGCTTTCGGTAAACCGAAACAGCGGGAACTGTTGTGCGTTCGTGAACGCTTCCTGTGCGGTTTGCATGCAGAGAGGATGCATGCACGGAGGGGTGGGGCTATTATCAGACAGGTCTGTGTGTTTGTATGCGAAAGAGAGCGAGAGTGAATCCAAAAATTGCTTTGTATAAGTTAGCACCGCACCTACTGGGTCAAGGGTTTGCGTCCCGCCTCGGGTGTATGTGCGTGTATACGGGCGTGTATATGGGTGTGATTGTGCCCAGCGATGGATTGGCACCTTGTCCAGGGTGTACCTTACCTAGTGCCCTGAGTCCCCTGGGATAGGCTCCACGCCTCCTGTGACCCTGTACAGGATAAGCGATATCAGGAGTCAGTGTTAGTACTGGGGTGGTCCAACACAAACAATACTGGATTGTGCTGCTAGAACTGTTTATATAAAACTTAAACTGATGAGAAAGTGTGTCTGGTTATCCTTAATTAATAATGATTGATTGATTGTTGATTGTTAACATTATTAAGAAAAATATGCTAAATTTGCAACTTTATGCAGTAACTAGGGTCAAAGTCCCCGACTTATGAACATTCGACCTACGAATTTCCACAGATACAAACAGACCACGGATTTATGAACAAAGATGCGAATAAATTGCGGAAGTATCTAACATGTATTGTACAAAAAATAGACCCTGCAGTGCACCAGATACCAATATTTGCAATTATATACAATATTTTCAGTGTGTTAGTGAATGTATAAAATGTCTCACATAATGTCTCACTGGTATATGGTATGTGTGTGCGTGTAGGGGTGCGGGAGAAATGAGTCAACCTCACCGGTTTCAATGAATCAGTAAAAAACATGTAGCGTTGTCCTCCCCCGAGTGATTTAAAGGCGCAGTCTCGCGAGAGTATAATGCTGAACCAAAACACCAAACCTTTTTTCTTTTTTAAACTTTACATTGCATATTTGTGTCAAAGGTGTATAAGATTCACTTTGTCGGACTTACAAATGAAACCAAGTTATGAACGTGCTCCCGGGATGGAACATGTTCATAAGTCGGGGACTTACTATATTACAAACTAGTATTGATGATGATGATGATGATGATGATAATGGCCACGCCCACAATTTATTACATCATGTCATTTGTACTTTGGCCATTATCAGGACGTCACAAAGTTCCAGGACTTTAATCTCTTTATTTTACTCAGTTCTCATTCGTCTCTTGCGTTTCGCTAATATAAATCTTTGGTTTGTATCTTGGCTCGCGTTTAGTAAAAGTAACCCCACACACAGACACACAGACACACACACACACTCCAGTCCCCCACGATGGGTTGAAGTGAGTGTTGTGTTGCACAGCGTGACATCAGCTGTGGGGTTTTCTAGGTCAGCTCGTTTCTACTGAAGGAGTCATGGTGTGTATTATGGATGAGAACAGCTGCTGCGATCGAGAGCGTTTTAAACAATTACACAGCGCCCTTCCAGTAATCCTGCACCCGATTAACGTCGTTTCAACTTTATGGACCGATAACCTGATCTTCATCGATTCTCAATTCCATCTCAGTTCAGACAGACAGTAATGAACCGGGATATTTCACAACAGGGTATGTCTCAAATACATTTCAAGCGTGCTTAATTATCTTCCTGTTCTCCGAACCGATGCTAAGTTGATCAAGTGTCACTGTAGCTTACGAGAATTTTTTTTCTTTTTCCAGAAGTTCATTGCTCAATTTTAAAGAAAACCATCTACACTCTGTGAACTAAGTGAGGTTGCTAATATTATAATATAATATTTTTTTTACCACGAGTAAGGATTGTACACATTTCTTTTTAGAATGGCTCAGGCGTTAGCGAGTGTCCAAGGATGTGTCTCTGACGTCCACAGAGCAGAAAGCAGGGAGAGCGAGTAAGAGAGAGAGAGGGGTTATTTTGGTAAAGGAAGAAGCGAGGCTATTTTGGGAGCAGACGTGAGTAAGCTGGTTTTTCCCGGTGTGTTTTTTTTTTTTTTTTTACCGTGAGCAGGGATGCAACTAAGGATATTTCACAAATCAATTAATCAATCAAAAATACTTGCAGAACGCCCCTGAGTGGCACAGGGGTAAAGTGCTCGCCCTGTCATCTGGAGATCGCTGGTTCGATTCCTGGGTGACGCTGTAGCCTCTTGCAGTCGAGGACCTGGAAAGAGCTGATTGGCCGAGCTCTCTCACAGGGGAGGGATGAGAGGTACCTTGTGCTCCCACATTAATCACGGCTCTACAGCCAATCAGGGGCGTCCGTGAGCTCACGTAAGCGGAAGAAGCAGATTCTCTGAGTGTGTTACGCCGCCTCCAATGGTGTGTGAGCGAGCATTTCGAAAAGATGTGTCACGTGGTTCGGAGTAAACACGTGATAATCTTCGGCCCTCCATGACTGACTGGTAGTAGTAGCCTTAACGTGGGAGCCCCCTAGTGATGGGGAGGAATTGGATACGATGAAATTAGGGGGGAGAAAAATAAAAAAATACTTTCAGAACGATTGATTAGTTGGATTAAAAATAAATCTTTCCAGCACTTTAATTAAGTAGTAGATCAGAGTCGTTCTGTTGTGATGAACATCAGCTGTGATGCGGCCGTAGGCACGAGGGTGCTGAAGATATCACAGCTGTACTGATATTCAGTATGACAGCATGACCTCGAGTGTGATATTGCTTTTATATAACAGTTCTACAAACACTATTTATTATCAACAGATTATGTTTTTTTTTAAACAGTTATTTTGCTCTGCCAACACATATCCTTCCATGACTGGCGGAACTAACTAACCGCGACTGCTGGAGCTGGCGACCGACAATTAATGTAAAATTACATTATTACATACCACTTTATATTTCCACTTATTCTGCTTTAGAATATATTAGGGTTGTAGGTTGTGTCCCAAAAATGGAAAGCTAGTGTGCTATGTAGGGTGTACAATCCCTTGACCCACACACCAAGTAGTGCCCTTGATCAAGGGTTGGAGAGCAATTTGGGATTCAGCCTTGTGTTAGGAGCTAACATACAGTATAGTTGAACATCCCAGTGCTGTTACCGCCTATTATCACCACTCTTGAAATGGCTGGTATCCAATCAGATTGCTAGGTCGAAACTAACTGTCGTATAATACCTCTTATCCACATTTTATACACTCCAATACAATATTGCCATCATTATACAAGACTATTATCAATCTACTCATGGTCACTTCAATAGGAATACTCTAACATCCTCTGAGCATCAGTTCTGAGGTTTGAAACACCATGCTGATGAGAAAGGTCTGAGGAGAACGTCCAGACTGCTTCAGCAGGGCAGGGACTTAAATCACCACTCTTTAAAGCTGTGGCAAGCAGAAAAGAATCTCAGTATGTACACCATGGTGAAATCCTGAGAGAGACACACTGCAGAACATGAAATCTGAAGCCACCATCAGGGAATCAACTTCAACAAGCTTCAGCCTGAACTGAAAGCAGATGGTGACTCGAGGAAACGATGCACAGGTTAATGACTATGTGCTTTAGGACAAGAGTCACAGCCTCGATGTCATAAGAGTCAGGTGTTGGCAGGTTTTTTTTGTCTTTAACAAGTCTTCCCTATTGCAGTGTCTCAGCATCGCTCTCAAGCACTGGCATCTCCTGCTTCCTATTATTGGGAGATTGTGTTTTGACACATTTCTCTCTCTCTCTTTTTCTCTCTCTCTACTGCTTCTGTAAACCTCTCTCACTTCGTCTCCTGCTTCTCTTGATCTTGCAGCTCTTTTTCTGTTCCACCCTCATGTCTTCCCCAACCTTGCACACATTCCTCCCTTTATTTCACACAGAACCGAGCCTGTTCTCCTGCACTTAGCAACGTGAGATTGTCTGACCTCCCACAAAGCATCACACCCGTAACGGAATTAATGTAGTGGTGGACCGTATACGTTTCACTTGCATGCTTTGATTCATTCAGTGTCACATGAGTCAATTTAAGGGAATCATGTCAGGATTGGATTCGTTTCATTTATTAAGTAACACTGTGCTTTAGTTTCTACTCAGTTTCCACTCTTTATTGGCTTTA
Organism: Leiocassis micropogon; assembly: GCA_028565275.1. Lineage (NCBI taxonomy): Eukaryota > Metazoa > Chordata > Actinopteri > Siluriformes > Bagridae > Leiocassis > Leiocassis micropogon. Next base: position 13,431,650 of record JAOVVA010000028.1, on the reverse strand, counting down.
GGCTTGATGCAGGTGAAATACTGTAACTGTGCAGCTCACAGGTTCACTAGCAAATATTAGTGCTGTCACACTGTACTCAGCAAAGTATGTAGTGTGAATGTCAGTGGTGAGTAGGAAGTAGTGAGGAGTGACTGGTCAGTAGTGAGGAGTGATTGGTCAGTAGTCAGTAGTGAGTAAGAAGTAGTAAGGTATGATTGGTCAGTAGTGAGTAGGGAGTAGTGAGATGTGATTAGTCAGTAGTAGTGAGGTGTGATTGGTCAGTAATCAGTAGTGAGTGGGGAGTAGTGGGGTGTAATAGGGTAGGAGGGAGTAGTGAAGTCTGATTGGTCATAATTCGGTAGGGAATAGTTTGTAGTGACTAGTGATTGGTCAGTAGTGAGTAGGGAGTAGTGAAAAGTGATTGGTCAGTAGGGAGCTGGTAGTGGTGAGGTATAATTATTCCACACTAATCAGTAGTAGGTAGAGTAGTGAGGTGTGATTGGTCAGTAGGGAGTAGTGGGGAGTGATTGGTCAGTAGTGAGTAGTGAGATGTGATTGGTCAGTAGTGAGTAGGAGAGATGTGATTGGTCAGTAGTAGGTAGTGAGATGTGATTGGTCAGTAGTGAGTAGTGGGGAGTGATTGGTCAGTAGTGAGTAGTGAGATGTGATTGGTCAGTAGTGAGTAGTGAGATGTGATTGGTCAGTAGTGAGTAGTGAGATGTGATTGGTCAGTAGTAGGTAGTGAGATGTGATTGGTCAGTAGTGAGTAGTGAGATGTGATTGGTCAGTAGTGAGTAGGGGATGCGCTGACGAAGTGAATGTTTAAGCTTCACTCACTTTCTCGCTCATAAAGAGAAACACTGTGCTGCAAATTACAGCTTAGCAAAGGCTGTTTCACATAGCTAGGTTTAACTGTGCATGTGTGTGTGTGTGTGTGTCCATGAGGATTAACTGTCAAAGCCAACCTTGATGTATAGCCCCTTTTAGTCATAATGAACACACCTCTCCATTTTTCTTTCATGATTTCCTTATGTTTCCTTTCTTTTCTCCCTCTCTCTCTCCTCTGTACCCACCAAGAGGGTCTTGTAGCGGAACATTTTAGTGAATAATAATATTCAGCCGCTGTCAGCTTTATTCGCCAATATTAATGCGTTACCTCTAAATATTTCACTGCCTCGTGTGTGTGTATGTGTGTGTGTGTGTGTGTGTTAGCCAGTTTTGCTCTGCATGCTGAATTGGAACAACACACATGAGGATTAGATCACAGTCTGATAGCTTGTTAAATTTCTGTGCAATATCTTTTTCCTTTTTTTTTTTTTTTACAGTTAGATCCGATTTGTTACGTCTCTTCAGCCTTCAATATTCTCTCTGTTTTTATGTGTTTGGAGGGGTGAATTCAAAATGAGAATGATGAGACGAATGCAGTCTGAACACCCAAGGCAATACTGACCTTAACACTGACTTTGTGTGTGTGTGTTTGTGTGTGTGTGTGTGTGTGTGTGTGTGTGTTATTCTACTGTTAAATGCTGAAAAACACAAGGTAGTGAAAAAGCAGAAGATTGATTTATAGCAGGACCTCATACATACTAAATAGCCCCAGAGGCAGGAACTCTGTGTTTGTATGTGTGTGTGTGTGTGTGTGTGTGTGGAGAAGGGAGAATGGTCATATGAAATATATGTCCTTTAAAGTTACTCTATCATCACTTCAGCTTACACAGAAAACACAAAAACAGATGGACTCTACACATTTCTGGCACTGTACCAGAGCACTGAACACCACTATTCCACCTGGTGAAACAAAGCTGCTTTTTTTTTGTCACATATACATTAGTGCAAGTAAAATTCTATATTCTTTGCATATCCCAGCTTTTTGTTAGTAGGCTGGGGTCAGAGTGCAGAGGTCGGCCATTATACGGCGCCCCGGGAGCAGACAGGGTTTAGGCCTTGCTCAAGGGGACCAACAACGGCAACCGACAGTGCTGGAGCTCGAACCGCCAACCTTCCGATCAGTAAGATCGCGACAGAGCCTTAACACACTGAGTCGTGGTTGTGGTGATGGTGGTTCTCAAGCGCTATCCGACACACCACCCCGAAATCTCCCATAGCACTTCCGTACAGTCATGAGTGTGAATATCATAGAGTGTAATTTACATCTCTTTCAGTCCCGTTAAACAATTCAGTGAGCCTTTATGCACCATGGATCTGGGCGGAGTCACCCAGAAAGAGACCACACCCATTTGGAAGACTCTGACTGAACTACACATGCCTTAACGCATACATCGTGGCGCAGTTGCGTAGTGGTTAGCACCTTAGCGTAGCCTTGCACCTCCAGGGTGTGGGTTTGAGTCTCACCTCGGAGTCTGTCTGCGTTGAGTTCGCATGTTCTCCCCGTGCTTGGTAGGTTTCCGTCCAAACACATACTAATTGGCGTCTCCAAAGTGCCCGTGGTGTACCTTTCCTTGTCCCTGGGTCACCTGTATACAGGATGAAGCGGTAGAGACGGTCAGTACAAAGTACTATGCAATGAATTTCTACAGTATTTATTTCTCAGTTTTCTCCCCGACTTACATTTATAACATGTGGTCGACACCCTTATCCAGAGCAGCTTACATTTTTACTGCATTATACATCTGAACAGTTAACAAGGGCGTTTCCCCAAGGGCCCAATAGTGGTGCTGGAATTTGATCCATAGACCTTTCACTTGATAGTCCAACACCTTAACCACTGAGCTACTTCTGACCGTGTTGGGTTTTTCCCACCTTCCACCCACTTTGATTTTGATTGACAGGGATTGAAATTATAGGCTTTCTCAGACAGCCTATGAGCAAAGAAGCCTGTATTGAAATCATTTTCATGGCTGAAGTTTAAATGTTTGGAGACTTTGGGGACACCGTGTTTATCAGTGGAAACACACACACACACACTCTTTCTCTGCACACATGCTCAGGTGTTGTTTGCTAGATGCTGGACAAGCGTGTTATGTAAATGAACTTTCCGATAATTGCATCATCTCTTTAGAGATGCCGTGCGGTTTAGAGCAGATTGACTTGGGAACCCTCAGGGGACGTCTGATTGCATTATAAAAGACCAGATGAAAGACCAGCTAATCAATTGCAGTGCTCCTTTGCCAGCTTGTTGCTGTGAATCCACACTGTGTCAGGCTTTATTTCATTTCCTTCATCAACCGCTGCATAACACACATTTTTACTACGCATGTTGTTTTCATTCGGCTGTACTTTTTCTGATCGTCTGATGGGGCTATTCAAAGGACTTGATCATGTCGGAATGTAACCATGACGATGGGGGTGAATAAAAATGTAGGCTAGATTATTTCTACGTTAGAGCGCATGAAAACGGTTGGAACAGCGTTTGGCAACGTTCTCGTAGGAGTAGCCATAGCAACAGTTTTACACAGATTGAGAATATCTACTAACATGCAGCGATTTCTTTTGAATGTGTACATTTAAGACAACATGGATGTTGCATGGGTTCTGGAGCTAAATTTGCTGTTACATCATCACCATGGAAACCAAAATCATTAATCAAAAAAACTAATGCTGTAGTGGTATGTAGGTGTTTGTTTTCCTGTGAAGAGAAACTTCATAGATGTAATGACTTTAAAAGCATTCAGTGCATTCAGGTGGTCAGCTGACTTCATTTTATTGCCACATAACGTTGCTGAGTCTAGACCTGAGTAACTGATCAACCCCAGATCATAACACTGTCTCCAGAGGCTTGTACAGTGGACACTATGCATGATGGGTGCATGGGATGGGTGGTAGAACACCTATGCCTGCCATGCGAAGGACCTGGACTCGATTGCCAGCCAGTGCCCAAACCCCAAACCACTGGATACAGTGCTGGTCCCAAGCCCGGGTAAAATGGGAGGGTTCTTTTCGACCCCTTGCCGAAAGACCAATAACAAATTGAAGCCTTTTTTCTGATGAGTCTTAATAACAAGTGGCTTTCTTATGGACTCGCAGCTGTTTTGTCCCAAACGCTCGAACTTTCACTATTAAACTGTTGCTTTTTTACCATGAAACTTCACCAAGTGTGTACGTGATCTCCATTCATCTCCATTTTTTTTACCAGTTGACCAAAAAAAGTGTGTAGGCTAGATGTAGGTTTAGCATGACTTAAATTTTTTTTGCTGTAGTTTACATTTAATAACCGAATACAAGAGGAAACTCTCTCTCTCTCTCTCTCTCTCTGTCTCACTCACACACAAACGTATGCATTGACTGATTTATTTCTGGCTTGTTTTTGTGTGTGTTTCAGCTGTCGCACCAGTAACAGGAAGAGTCTGATCCTGACCAGTACTTCCCCGACCCTGCCGCGACCCCACTCACCGTTACCTGGACACATAGGTGAGACACATGCCTTCCTGATTCATGTCCAACAGACATCTAACTGGTGATTACCTCCGACAAGAGATAACACACATCTTGTTTTTTTTTTTTTTCCCCACAAATCTGGGTTAGATGAGGAACAAAAACAAATTCTAAAACTGTTTCTGCTCTCTTTTCACTTTTTTTTTCGAAACAGGAAGTAGTCCACTGGACAGTCCTCGAACCTTTTCACCCAGCGGCCCCGCCCACTTCTCGTTCACCCCCTCTAGAAGGTAATAAATTGATTAAATAAATAAAAATCGTTTGCCTTTGGCAATTAGATTCTTTTCAGTAACTCGAACGGCGGACGTGTCAAGGTAAGAAGCGACGTAGATAACTAGTTACCTTACTGAGCCAAAGAGTTGTGAAGTCTTATGCTTTTGGTTTGTGTTCCAGGCAAATAACAACATCTTTTTACAGTATATGTATATATAAGGCATATCCTTTAACCATATTGTATTCTGTATGCTTGCAGTATTGACTTGCATATATACAGGGGAGCAATAGTAAGAGTTAGCGAGCTAAGCTACCAAAGTAATGATAAAGTCTAACAATGCTGCCTGTCATTTGTTTAATTGATGTCAAATCATGCTGCTATCAAGCTTGACTAGACTTGCGCATTCATGTGATCAACAGCTTCGAACTTTTATTGTGTTTAAATTAGTGCATTTAATCAATCGATTATTTTTTTTTAAATCTAGTTAATCGCAGTCATAATGTGTGATTAATCCTGATTAATCACAGTTTTACAATAATCAAATTTATTCGTATGGGATGTTGGAATAAAAAAAATGCGTCCTCCGAGTGTGTTTCGCCACCCCTCCCGACTGAGTGATAGTGGTAGCTTAATGTCGGAGCGCCCCCTAGTGACGGGGAGGAATTGGGCATGACTAAATTGCGAAATCCAGGAAAAATATAAATAAAAATAAATAAATTAAATAAAATTATTTAATTAAAATCTCTTGAATGGGACCGGCAACCTATTTACGAACTCGGATCCTCAGATCCCCCCCAAAAAAAGAGAAACTAGAGCCGTAGCCACCTGAGCCACCACTCCCACAGCTAACGTTTACTGTCTTCTTGTAAAAATTGTTTCCCTTAAAGGTAGCTCGAGCGCACGACTTAACGGCTGCGATAATGGGAAGCCATTAGGGTCAAACTTGGCCATATGAATAATTAGCTTTTAAAAAATAGCAATATTGACAGCTCAAGTTTAAACTACTTTAAAGTACTGTCTGTCATTAACTCGCTCAGATAGCTATACAGGAAAAAAAAACAGTTTCCTACTCGAGTAAGTGGAGTACGTTTTTAAGCAAGTACTTTTACTCGAGTATTAAGAACCAGAGATGTTTTATTTGTCGCGTTTATTTGCTCGTTCGCGTGACTCTCGTACGTCGTATGAATACAATGCGGTGTGAGAGATGATTTGTTTAAGATTGTGAACGTGCACAAATTCATGAATATTACAGACTGATTATTTCAGCACTTGAAGTCCTTTTTAACGGCATAACGGTGCCGGTGTCAACCATTAATTATGCTAATGTTCATCATTAGTCATTCACCAGGCTGAGTCTCTTTGCATGTGTTTACCCACCTCCCGATGTCTGGAGCAATGACTCATTTGTCTCGTGAGTATTAATAGTTTAGTATTACCATGGCGACCGTGTTCAACAACGCCATTATTAGTTTAATCCCTCACACTGCTTGAAAAGGGAAAACAGCCCTGACAGATAGGCGAGATGTCCGACGCGGGTATTGATTTACTGACGTTTGATGCTCTTGAATCAATTTAGTCGTTGCATTTAACCGGTCATTAGTTGTAGGGCAGAAGCGCACAAGCTGAATATTGAGTAACTCAGTGTCCACACAGCTGTCCAGCATCTCTCACACAGGATTAGAAGTGCTACCTGCTCTAGTCAAAGACACCACAGCCACATGTGTCGTCCACACGCATACGTACTGGAGTTATTTTCACAAGTTCACCATAACAATTGTTCTTTAAATTTCTTAAAACCTAACATCAGTTCTCAATCAAGCCAAGAATGAACGTTCAAGTCAAACCCGGGACTTGATGATGAAATTTCTCGTGAAATTCTCCAGTAACAAAAACTGCATCATACCCATCTTACATCCTAGTATATCATGCTACATCCTAGTATTCTCCAGCAAAACCATCCTCCATTGCAGTACTGCATTCTACAACAGATAAAGGAGTTCCTGGGAGGCCGGGCAGGTTTTCAGACGTGAAGCAGACAGTGTGAACAGTGTACTGAGAAAACTTTCTGCCTTGATGGTATCCATGCAGAGGTTAGATAGATGGAGAACTGAAGAAAAGGGTCAGGGTTAGCTCAGTGGTTAAGGCATTGGCCTATAGCTCGGAAGGTCCCAGGTTCAAATCCCATGGCCACCAAGTTGTCCCTGTTGGGCCCTTAGTCAAAGTCAACTTTATTGTCGATTTTGCTACATGTACAGTACATACACAAAGAGAACTTAAATTACGTTACTCTTAGTCCCCTTACCAAAACAATAAGTACAAAAATTTAAATGCTAAAGAACAAAATAGTGTTTACATTTTTTTAATCAAAAACCTTAAATAACACAAACTAAAACTATCACAGTAGTTAAGACAAATTACTTTAGCTGTCCTGCGAAAAGGGACAGAAAACGGACAGATAACACACGATATGGTGCAAAGTGTAAACAGTGCAAATAAGAGGAGTGCAAATGAGCTTTTAGTTTGTTTAAAGTGACATTAGCATTAGTGACATTAGCATTTGCCTTAAACCTCAACTGCTCAGATGTATAGTGAGATAAAAACATAAGTCACTCCGGATCAGTCAAGCGTGTCTGCCAAATATCTTAATGTATGAAAGTTTTTACACTTATAAGTGTTTTTATGCACAATCAAAGTCCCGGTTTGACTTGAACACCATGAGTTTATCTGAAATCCTCCAGTAAGCCGGCTAAAATCTTGCCTTTTTCAATATTAGGCATAACCTTTTAGTCTTTTAAAAAGGGATACAATGTGAAACGTTAACCTTTTACTAGAGCACTGCTTATTTTTCCTCCAGTCTGCACAGGAACACAAGTGAAATTCATGTCGAAGTTGACTTTAAGGATACATGTTGTTTCAAAACCAGAGCTAACGCAAAAACAAGTCGCCTGTTTAAGTGGCGTGCGTTTCAGTCTGCCAGGCTGGTCGACCGTGTGGAAGAATCCTCAAAGTGACAGGAGAGTTTAACATGGCACAACACACAGAAACAAACAAGACTTTGAAGTATCTCAGATCTCAGCATGGACAGGGAGGCGGTTCGTGGGACAGTCGTTTATATGAAAGACGAGCGCAGGCGAAGGGGAGGGGAGCGGAGGAAGTCAGAGAGACAATCGATCGACAGAGCAGGCCTGTGGGGAGCGTGTTATTTCCTGTCTGATGGACTTGGCTAAATCTGAGCAGCGCTATTGTAGATGAAGCAGCACATGCAGCTTGGGGATGTTTCAGCCAAACCATGTTAATGTGGCACGGCACAATGCCACCTGGTAACATCAGATTAGTGTGTTTGAACTGTCTGTTTTTAGACCTAACAGCGAACGTCGTACATTAAAATGGTCTCTGAGCTTCAGCACAATGACTATTTTGTCTTTAGGTGTGTTTTCTCTCCGCGTGTTTACAATGCCAGTGACAGACTGTCATCATGTCACAGTTGCTCAGCAACCAACTCCAGCGCTAAGTGAACTGTTTTGTTGGCCGTAGCTAGAAGCCTCATCAACTCCGCTTTCCATGTGTTACAGATTGAAGATTTCCCGACAGTGCAGCTCATATAACACTGCTATCATTCTTGTTATCTGATCTGTACGTGACAGTCCATCTCGCTTGCCGTATGATTGTTTACCCAGCGCAGTAAACTGAACTAAAAAGGTTGTTTACTCGACTTGGATAGATTTCTCTCTCTAACACACTTCACCCTAATGCATTTATGTGGTTGGTTCCTATCAATCATTTAAAGAAAGGAACTCTTCAGGAACTGTTTCACAGACTGTATCTTTTCCAAGTATTGTCTACCATGATAACACTCTCCAATAAGCCATGGTACATCTCATTGTTCTATAGAAAACCATGCTACATCCTTAAAATTCTCCTGTAAAACCATACTGCATCCCAGTATTCTCCAGTTAACCATGTTGCTTCCCAGTATTATGCAGAAAAGCATGCTACATCCCAGTATTTTCCAATAAATCATGAAGCTTCTTAGTAATCGCCAGTAAACCATGCTAATTCCCAGTATTCTCTAGTAAACATGTCAAACATGTCAAGCTGCATGTCAGTATTATCTACTATATAATAACTATCTATTATTTACCATGCTACATAATAGTGTTACATCCCAGTAACTCTATACTACATCTCAGTACAACCATAGTACATCCCAGTATTCTCCAGTAAACATACCAATGTTGCATACCAATATTAGATGCTACATCCCGGTATTCTCAACTTACCCATGCTACATAAATCAATTTCCATATTTTCCAGTAAATCAAGCTACTTCCCAGTATTCTCCTGTAAACCCATACTATACACCAGTATCCTCCAGTAAATCATGCTACATCTTATTACTCTCCAGTAACCCATCCTACTACATCCTACCTGTACCAGTATTCTCCAGTAAACCATGCTACATCTCATTATTCTCCAGTAAACCATCCTACTACATCCTATCTGTACCAGTATTACCCTGTTAATCATTCTACATCCCAGTGTTCTCTAGTAAACCATGCTACATCCCAGTATTCTTCAGTAAACCATGCTACATCCCAGT
>JAOVVA010000028.1:13385947-13403146 GCA_028565275.1 Leiocassis micropogon | reverse complement strand
TATTAGGACTAATACAAATAGAGGACACACCTCCTTTATTAAAACTAATACAAATAGAGGACACACCTCCTTTATTAGAACTTATACAAATGAAGGCCACACCTCCTTTATTAAAACTAATACAAATAGAGGCCACACCTCCTTCTTTGGCAGTGTCTCACATAGAAGCCACCCCATCTGGCCATCACATGTAACAACCACACCTCCTTAATTAAGACTGATATGCACACTCCCTTTATAAGGACTGAGACATATTAAGATTATGCTTCCTTCATTGTGACTGGAGTACATAGGATTAGTGTTATGGTTAAGTCATGTTCAAGTGAATTTTATTTGACTCTAAGATGGACACGTATGGCATGCATGCAGACATCGATACATCTTTGTTCGTACGATCTGCGCTAAAACACGTCATTCATTCGAGTTTGCGTGCCGATCATTTATTTAAAACAGTGGATGCAATTTTAGTATAAACATGCTTGGGGTTTTGCCCTGGAGGATGGCAGGCAGGTAGTCGGCTAAATTTGTTGCTGTCCAGAAGAAGGAAGAAATCCAGATGCCTCTGATTTTTCGTTTAAGTAGCTGTTGCTAGCACTGCTGTGAAATCCCCGTGCTGCAGGTGCTGACTGATGACGTCAGTAAGCACCTCAGCCAAGCGCAGAGGCAAAAAGGTCGAATAAATTCTATTCTGCTCGTTCTCATTCAAGTCAAATGACCGCTTTTTGGATATGTGTTTGATCTAGGACCACATACGAAAGTGACTCAGATTTGTTTGTTAAAACAGCCCTAAAAAATCTAATCTGTTTTACATTAGGGTAAAAAAAATCAGAATTTGTGTCACTTCAGACTGGTAATGGGACAGGCACACGCCATTAGAGGACACAAATAAAGCCACGCCTCCTTCATACGAACCAGCACACATACACGTCCACGGTACACGTAAAGTTTGTCTTCTACACTGAAACCGACTCACATATAGGCCACATGTCCCTTATTAGGACGCTGTACCTGTTCCTACAGTAGATCACTCTCTTATTATGAATGATTTTTATATGTGTATGTGTCTTTTCAGTCTGTTGATTACATCGATGGGCCACATTAAACTGACTGACTTCGGCCTCTCTAAGATGGGTCTCATGAGCCTCACCACAAACCTTTACGAGGGCCACATTGAGAAGGACACTCGTGAGTTTCTGGACAAACAGGTATGAGACGGTCACGAGTCAAACCTGTTTTAACAGTTAAACGGTAAAAGATTGTATGATTATAATCACCAAACTCTACTAGAACACAGTAAGTGTAAGTAAGGGGTGTGCTTATTGGAATAGAACAGTATGGAAGATAACACTGCGAGTGACTTCATTTTCTCGTGGGTAGGTCTGTGGGACCCCGGAGTACATCGCCCCGGAGGTGATCCTGCGGCAGGGTTATGGGAAACCTGTGGACTGGTGGGCTTTGGGAATTATCCTCTATGAATTCCTGGTAGGATGTGTGCCTTTCTTTGGGGACACACCTGAGGAGTTATTCGGCCAGGTGATCTCAGGTGAGTAGAGGTGTGTATCTCCTTCCAAAGATGAGGTCACCAACAATAAAACGGATATCAGTTATATATCATTTTTGGGCTTCATGAAGACGAACGTAATCCATCCATGCCAGTGGTGTTTCTCACACATGGTCCTAGAATGAAATTCGCTTATTAATAAGAAAAAAAAATGTTTATTTAAAAAATGTATCTCGAATCTCATGGTGATAGAAGTAGCACTTGCTTTCTACTTCCTTTATGTCATTGGTAACTGAATCACTCCCCCCGCCCAGACATGTCAAATGCTTGCTCTGAAACATTTAGTGCTATATAAAAACAACAGCACTAAATTTAGCTGCGAGTTTGCTACCAAGAGCAGCAATTTTGCCAACTCTCACAAAAAAAAACAGAAAAACAAACAAGGAGTTTATTAGTTCATTTTCCTTCATGTATAAATAGCAGATAAGGAGCTGTGCCAGATATAGCATGTGCTAGGTTTCTCACTAGAGGTGTGTGTGTTTGTGTGTGTGTTTGTGTGTAGACGACATTGCTTGGCCCGAGGGAGATGAAGCGTTGCCTAGCGACGCCCAGAACCTGATTTCCACCTTGTTGCAGACCAACCCGCTGGTGCGATTAGGAACAGGTAGGCTGAACTTGTCTCAAGGGGTGGATGATGTGAAGATGGATGGACATATGAGTGATGGATAGTATAATGCTATGAAATGTGATGATGAATGAATGAAAGAACAGAGATTCTGTGGCAGATGCTATGCTGCATCATGACATGAATGACATGATGGAAGAAAGGGTGGATGAATGGATGGAGTGATGAATGATGGATGACAGAATGAACAATATGGATATAATGGATGTAAAGATGAAGGATATAAATGGATGGATTGGTGTGGTTTAGGATAAATGGAAGGATGGATAATGTGATGATGGATGGATAAATAAGTGCTGCACTAGGTAGTTAAGTGGGTGACAAGATGGATAGATGGGTTGATAGATGGATGGGAGCAATTTTAGAAGTTGTTTCAGACAAGGAAATCTTTTAAATGATGTAAATGCAACTGTAGGTTAAAAGATGGATGAATGGATGATAATGGATGGATGGGGGAAAGGAAGAGAGAAGCATATACACTGATCGGCCATAACATTATGACAACCGCCTAATACTGAGTAGGTCCCCCTTCTGCAACCAAAAACCGCGATTCATTGTGTGTTTATACACCTTTCTTTTTAAAAATAAAAATAAAAATTTTGGATTTTTTTCCTGGTTTTCTCCCTAATTTAGTGGTGGGCTCCCACATTAAGCTTCTACTACCACTCAGTCGGGAGGGACGCAGACTATCACGTGTTTCCTCCGACCCACGTGATGCCACCGACCATCTTTTCGAACTGCTTGCTCACGTACCATTGGGGGCTCCCTCCGCTTACGTGAGCTCACAGACGCCCCTGATTGGCTTGTAGAGCCCTGATTAATGTGGGAGCACGAGTACCCTCTCATCCCTCCCCTCTGAGAGAGCTCAGCCAATCAGCTCTCTCTAGGGCTCCGGCTGTGAGAGGTTACAGCATCACCCGGGGATCGAACCAGCGATCTCCGGATGATAGGGCGAGCACTTTACCCCTGCGCCACTCGGAGGCCCTGATACACCTTTCTATTTGAGCTACTGTACAGCTCTGTGTAGCTCTTCCGGTCAGGGCTGCCTAGGCTCACTGATGCACATGGGAGTGCACAAAGCTGGCCCTTGTAGTCCGATCCAATAGAAGAGTTACTGTAGCTCAAATTGCTGAAAAGATTAATGCTGGTCTCCATAGAAAGGTGTCAGAACACACAGTGCATCAATGTTACGGTGGCCAAAAGGGAGGAACTACTCAATAATAGGTGAATATTAGACCATAATGTTATGGCTAATCAGACTATTCTAATGCTTTTTTTATGAATGCATGGAGGGAGAATATGATAAATGGATAGATGGATGATATGTTGATGGATTGTTAGATAGGGACATGATGCGTGCATGGATGGATGGAAGAGCCTTTATAAGTTGTTCTGAATAATTTATAAAAGCTGTAAATGTAAATATAGGTAATTTGATGGCTCGATGGATGGATGGAGGATATGTTTGGATTCCATGATGAATGCATAGAGGTGATAGGCATATGATAAATGGACGGATGGGTGGTATGATGATAAATAGATGAATGGATGGATGGAAGAACGTTTGTAAGTTGTTCTAGCTAAGGGAATTTGTAAAATCCTATACATGGAAGTTTGGTTAAATTGATGGATGGAGGATGGATGAATTGAAGGGTGGATGGATGGATATATAGATGGATGGGTGGGTGGCGGATTGTTGGATATATGGATGAATGGATGATGTATTAGGGTTGATGGATTTCCGGATAGATGGATGTATAAATGTATATGGGTGGATAAAATAACTTGGATAATTTGTTGAAAGGTGTAAATTAAAATATAGGTGTGTTAGTGGCTGGATGGAGGATGGATAGGTCGGGTGGGTTAAGTGAGGAGTTAGGGTGTAGATGAATAAATGGATAGATGGATGGGTGGGTAGATGGACAGATGAATGGATGTTGTATTGGTGAGTGGGTTCATGGATTTCTAGATGGATGGATATATGAATGAATGTACTGTATATGGGTGGATAAAATAACTTGTAAGTTCTGGATAAGGGAATTTGTTAAAAGTTGATGTACCGTAGATAGATGGATGGTTAATATGACAAATCAGTAGATGGAGATGGATCTTTAGAAGAATGACAATAAGTGGAATAATGACAGGACCAGTATGATAATCACATTCATTACAGATGTTCACATATTTGACTCTTTCCTCATCACCAGGAGGAGCATACGAGGTGAAGCAGCACTCGTTCTTCGCCGATCTGGACTGGAACAGTCTGCTGAGGCAGAAGGCGGAGTTCATCCCTCACCTAGAGTCGGAGGAGGACACCAGCTACTTTGACAGTGAGTCTACTGATGGTTACAAAAAAAAAAAAAGGTTGTTGAGGTAACAATGTTTACGTTTGCTGTACCGCGGCAGGAATAAACTAGGTTAAGGGTTTATTTTTCCAATTCATAATCAATCTATTATGCCCCTTCCATCACATCAAGCCCTCTATTTATGTTTTCCTGTCTTTCTCAGCCCGCTCTGAGCGTTACCGGCACGTTAATTCGTACGACGAGGACGACACAAACGACGACGAGCCGGTGGAGATCAGACAGTTCTCCTCTTGCTCTCCACGCTTCAGCAAGGTCAGCGTCATCCTATCGCTTTTAATTTCCCCTCATTTTCTGTCTCACTCTCGTCCTCTGACTCACGACACTCTCACGTCTTTCTCGCCCCGCACATATTTCTTTGCAAATATCACAAAGAAGGTGAGATGACAAAAGGATGACTTGGGAATATCTCTCGTTTTCTCGCCGCTATTTGCTTTTCTGTCCCGTCCAGTCATTTATCCCCCGCCTCTCTTTTCTCCCTGTTTTTTTCTTCAATCTTACCATGCCACTTTTATCACTTCTATCACCTCGATGTCTCCCCTGCCTTGCTAATTCTCTCGCTCTAAATGCGAAGAGGTTCTTATGAGACAACTAGACTGAAAGGGCTGTAATTAAAAGAGCTCATGGAGAGCGCACACACTTTCTCTGTCTTGCTCAAACAGCGCTAAGCATAATCTGTATACAGCTTAGTCGATATGGAAAAAAGCATATATGAAATAGAGAAGTACTGTAGATCAGCATCTTGGTGTGATGGGAAATCAGTGAAACCCACTCCTACTCTGGTCACATGACCCCATTTCTGTAAGCATATACTTTGGCAAAGAAGGAGGAGTTCATTTACCGCTAAAGTGTCGCAATCCTGAGTCAACTGCATAATGAAACATTTTTTTAGAAAAAAAAAAACTTCTTACTATAAGTATATCCCTTCATTCCTTAAATATCACATTTCCCATACTTTGAGATTTTTTTTATTACTGTAATTTAATAGGCGGCATGGTGGTGTAGAGGTTAGCACTGTCGCCTTGCACCTCTAGGATCCGGGTTTGATTCCTGGTCAGGTTCGATTCCCCCGTCTGCTTAGTGGGTTTCCTCCGGGTACTCCAGTTTTCTCCCACAGACCAAAGATTAGGCTAATTGGCGTTCCCAAATTGCCGGTAGTGTGTGTGTGTGCCTTGTGATGGATTGGCACCCCGCCTCGTGCCCTAAGTCTAATGGGATAGGCTCTAGGCCGTTGTAGGCACAAGGGCACAGCCCGCGGTTCCACAAACACCATTTGCTGGAATTGTCACTCAGCTGACGATGGATATTTAATGTAATTAACGGGGGCCAAAGTAGTTTTCAATTCTTATCGGTACTATGTAGCCAAAAGGCGAGGAGAATAAAACATGGAGTTGTTGGACAGTCCAGTAAATCTCACAAATTTCTCTTTATATTTCCACTTATTCCGCTTTAGAGTATCAGCTAACTTTCGGGGTCTAAGATTGGCCGGTGTCGGTTGGCTGGCGTCACGTGGTTCGGAGGAAACACGTGATAGTCTGCAGCCCTCCTGACTGAGTGGTAGTAGTAGCCTTAGTGTGGGAGCCCCCTAGTGACGGGGAGGAATTGGACACGACTAAATTAGGGAGAAAAAGGGGGGGGAAATCTAAGCAGTTATTAAAGAAAGAAGGTGTTGTTTAAGACGACATAACATTGTCAGATGTGTGTTCTTGGTGAAGGTGTGTCTGTGACTGGTTGTGAATGTGGATTTTGTCAGGCAGCTGCTCTCTCCTCAGTACTACAGACTGGACAGACCTACTTTTACCCATGAGACTGACAGTTAGTGTAATTATCGGTTATTAGAACACCTGCAACGGCACGTGATACATATAGTTAAACGTCCCAGTGCTGTTACTGTCTATTATCACCACTCATAGAATGGCTCTCATCCAATCAGATTACTCAGTCGGAACTAAGTGTTGTATAATATATAATTAGGAGAGGTTGGATGCTTGTAGGATTTACATGGAATTACTAAACGTTTTGCACTGATGCACACACCTGATCCTCACACTGCCTGCGTTTAATGCTGAAATGCTAGCACAAAATATAACACTGATTATATGAACTACATGCTGCAATCTGCATGCTGCTTGAGCTCAGGCCTACAACAGCTATAATTTTTACCCTGGTTGCTAGAGCACACTCCCACACACTTTGACACACACACATGCACGCACGCACACACACACTTACGCTGTAGCAAACATTCGTATCTTCAAGTTGCTCTTAATGTAAAAACACATTTGCACACCACTCCAGATGCACTTATACTACACGAAAAAAAAGAACTACAAGGATAAAGAGGTTTGCGTGGCACGACTCGAACTTAGCGCAGCACAAAAAAGAAATGTTCGAAAAAAATTATGCAAGCTGTAGCTGAAAATAAAACCTTAAACACACAAAGCACTGCCTTCCTGCCTCCTTAAGAAATGCAGTCATTTTAAAGTTGTGTGTGTAGGCTTTAGGTAATGTTCTTACTCAGAAAGCAGCAGGTGACTTTCATTTTCGATAAAACTTAGGTGTGACACGGTAAAGCAGCAACTCCACAATTGGCTCCACAGTACTGGTTTTGATTCCTCAGAGCAGTCCATATGGTCTGAATTTTTTAAACAGTGCTCATTCTCACCTGCAATTTGTTTGGCAGTATATGTAAGTATTACAGCTAGCTTTTCTACTGAGAAAGCCTAGCATGTAACATGTCAATCAAACAGAAAAAGTACAGAGTTAGGGTATAGGTTATACATTGTGGTCAAACCCCCATATAGTGCTGTTTGAGTAACTACGAGGAGGTATTAAACAGTTTCAAGATTTAGTCGCTTTCAGCGTTTGTCCTCCCTTAGACACCTTAAAACCTGGCAGTATAATTCACTAATGATGGTCTGGCCCCTGGGGACGAATTCTTGATGCACAATGCCACGAATGTCGAAAAACACAATAAGCATGAACTTGGTCGAGCTGCGGACCTGCCTCACCAATTTTGGTCGTGGAGATAATGATGGCTTCATCTCAGGGTTGTACCCATGCACCTAGGTTTCATCATTGTAGTAATCCTCAACATGAAGGACAGCTCATCCACGGCACACTGATGAAGTTTTTGGCAAACTTTAACACGATGTTCCTTCTGCTCCTGGGTCAGCAGCCTCGGGACAAACTTGGCAGCAACACGGCACATGTTCAAATCACACATGAGGATTGCCTGGACCGGTCCGTATGAAACACTGACAACGGCAGCAGTGTTGTGGATTGTTCTCCAACAACTCTCATGCACAAGTTGCCAAATAGTTTTCAGGGGTTGAGATCGTTGAAGATCTTCCAGATAATTTGTCACCTTTCAGTTATGTTCTCCCACTCTTTACGCGCATGTTCCACTCAGAATACCCCAAACGACTCATTGCAGCATCACTGTAAATTTGCTGAATCATGTGAAACATTTGGATTGGCAGATTTTCCCAGTTTCATGAGCACAGAATTCATGGTTGATCCTAAAGTTAAAAGGAGGTATGAACTGATGGAGTCTGAGCTGCTATGGGTTCTTTTTCAGGTGTATAGCAGCATGGAGCACCTGTCACAGCTGGAGCAGAAAGCAACGGTGGTGACCCGGCGAGAGCACAAAGGACGTCGCGAAGACAAAATGGCTAAGAGAGAGAGCCTTGGCAGCTTCAGCAAGAGCTGGAGGACAGGCTCACCAGAAATGTAAGTGCTGGTGCGAGTGTTTAAACCAGTATGAAGTTTAAACCAGTATGCATGTTTAAACCAGTATGAAGTAGCCAGCATTGCCTACTGTGCTAACTTTAAATTCAGATCACTTTGTGCATGGAGTTGAACATTCCTGATTATACATGGCATGCCTATTTGTAGGAAGCGTCTGTCGTGTTCTGAGTCTCTGTATATGGAAGGAGATTCCAGTCCTCCACTAGGCGCCAGACGACGCTTTTCTGCGTTGATGGACACACATCGTTTCGCCTCGCCTCTAGAGGGCGATGGAGAGACACAGCCTCAACAAAGTGTGGCTAAAAGCAGGGGGTCATCACTAGAGGGTACCACTGCACCTTCATCACCCAGTGCTAGTGAACCTATCACTTCAGTAAAGGAGGCGCCAGGAGTGAGTGTGGGAGGTGAGGACAGGGAATTGTCTGTATTGTCGTAATTAATGTTCTGGTGTAGTTACTATAATGATGTATTGTATATATGGGTATATTGTTTATGATTATTTGAGTCTTATCTTTTTGCAGATAAGCCAAAAAAACTCGGTGAGGTATCAGCACCACAACCCATTCCATCAGCCACAGGTGCAGCAGCAGTACCGGTTTTCCGCGACGCTGTTGTCATGGGTGACTCCCCCAGCCAGAGGGCCACCAATGACCTGGTTCTAAGGCGAGCACGCCACCAGCAGCTCACTGGAGACAGCGAGAAACGAACCACACGTCCTGGCAACAAAGTCATCAAATCTGCCTCAGCTACAGCGCTGTCTGTCATCATTCCAGCAGGTAAATTATTCATCAACGAACTTTTGAATGAATATTTATTGGTAATTTATTGTATGATTTTTTCGATCCACTGGTATAATCTGCTTTTTTCTTACCTGTATAGTCGAGCAGCATACTAGCTCACCTCTGGCTAGCCCAATGTCCCCTCGCTCAGTCTCGTCCAACCCATCTTCGCGAGACTCATCCCCAAGCCGAGACTACGGCCCTACGGTTAGCGTACTCCGCTCACCCATCACTATCCAGCGCTCTGGCAAAAAGTATGGCTTTACACTGCGGGCCATCCGCGTCTACATGGGGGACAGTGATGTTTACAGTGTCCACCACATGATCTGGGTAAGACAGATGTATGAAATAGGCGCAATATTTCTTGAACTATTCTTTTTCCAGTTTAGTTGTGGACAATTCTCACCTGGGCGGCATCTTTTTCAGCTGCTGCTTATGCAATAAACAGCACTTACTGCCTTTTTCTGTAGGCATCAGCTAACCAGTAACCATTTAAATTGTGCAGTGTTTCTTGCTTAGGTCTTCATTTAGTTTCCTTGTGGTGTTTTGTTTTGATTTTTGTACATTCTTAGCACATAGAAGAAGGCGGTCCAGCTCAGGAGGCAGGAATGTGTGCAGGCGACCTCATCACACATGTCAACGGAGAATCTGTGCATGGATTGGTTCATACAGAAGTGGTGGAGCTCATTCTGAAGGTAAGGATGGTGTTATTTAATTAATACTTGTTATCATTGGTAAAATATATGGTTCCTTAAACCAATCAGATATTTTTCTACAAAATAAGTAATAACCATCTGCAGCATATTGGCATAATAACTAGGGTAGACTCCCTGTTTCTCATGTTCTTCTACTGCAATATCTTTATTGAAATGGTGAGACTTTTTTTTCTATGCCTTTAGAGTGGCAATAAGGTTACTGTCACCACCACGCCCTTCGAGAACACATCGATTAAAGTGGGTCCTGCTCGCAGATCCAGCTACAAATCCAAGATGGCCAGACGCAGTAAAAGAACAGTCAAAGAGGGACAGGAAAGGTAACAAAATATCTAAAATACAATATAATAGATAATACAGACCCAAATTAAACGGTATCATAATTAAAATATTGTTACTTTTCTCTCCTTCTTTTGCTCTGCAGTAAGAAACGAAGTTCTCTGTTCCGCCAGATAACCAAGCAGTCGAATCTTCTGCACACTAGCCGTAGTCTATCATCTTTAAACCGCTCTTTGTCCTCTAGTGAGAGTTTGCCCGGCTCTCCTACACATAGTCTGTCTGGCCGGTCACCCACTCAAAGCTACCGCTCCAGTCCTGACTCCTCTTACCTAGGTGAGTAGGTTACATAGCTAAAACAAGTCAAATAAACTTTGGGGACTTGCTTTTAGATGACCAGATGTAATATCACCCTGTTTGCAGGTGCCTCTTCTCAGAGCAGCTCTCCAGCCTCAAGCACACCAAATTCTCCTGCTGCCTCCCAGCACATGCGTCCTAGCTCTCTCCACGGCCTATCCCCCAAACTGCACCGTCAGTATCGCTCAGCCCGGTGCAAATCCGCTGGCAACATCCCTCTGTCCCCTCTTGCACATACGCCATCACCGACACAGTCTTCACCTCCATCCTTGTCGGGTCACACAGTTGGAAGTTCCAATATGACCCAGAGCTTCCCTGTCAAGCTTCACTCATCTCCTCCTATTACAAGGCCGAGGCCCAAGAGTGCCGAACCACCCCGGTCTCCACTTCTCAAACGGGTGCAGTCAGCAGAGAAGCTCGGGTCGCCTTTATCTTCTTCTTCATCTTCCACTGACAAGAAAGGCGGAATTGGGGCAATGAGGAAGCACAGTCTGGAAGTTGGGCATTCAGATTATCGTAAGGAGGGCTTCCATTGTGAGCTGGGTCTTCAAAGCTTGTTGGAAACAGAAGGGGAGAATCTGGTCTCGACCTCTGCAACAACCCCATCACCTACCCAGCCAACAGTTCCATCACCCATGGAAACAGGTGTTTTTAAACCAGTAAGGAAACTGGGCAGGCAGGAGTCCCCACTGAGTAGAGATGCTTTGCTTGCTGGAAGAGTAAAGGAAAAGGACAATGGCAGAGTAAAATCTGGTGATTTAACCCTGGCAAGTGACAGTAAACTGGCAATTGTCTTGGAGAAGTCACCACCTGCTACTGCTCAGCAAGATACCATGAGCAAGAAAGTCCCAGAAGAGGTATCAAGTCACATAAGATCTCTCATTGTTGACGTGGCTCAGCGATCACCATCCATACCAAGAGATACAAGCCTAGCCAAACTTGAAACTAATCAGCCTGTTGTGACCAAACCTTCACCTGTTGCACCAGAGTCTAAACTTAGTGTAGCTCCATTAATTCCATCACCTCTGACGTCTACTCCAAAAACCACAGAACTTACTCCAAGTGTTACTGTAGGAGGTAAGCATCAAATTTGTGACACCAAGTCTCCAAGCATGATTGTCCAAACCCAGACACCAGGGACTGCCAAAGCTCACCAGAGTTCTTTCAGTCTTGTCAAGGACTTGCAAGTAAAAGAGTCTGAAAAGAAAGCAGAAATGAAAGAAATTAAACTAGAGACAGGAAAGACTGTTGCCTCTGTTAAGTCTGGTGGGCCATGCAGTGGCCCTGTAAAGGCATCTCCACTTCCTGACAAAGTCCCAGTGACAACCACAGAAGTACCCAGAGTTATCAAGGGACCATCAAATGGAGACACACTAAAAAAGTCAGGATCAGAGACCCATAGTAGGACTTCAGTGAGATCTGGCTTACCTCCTTCCAAGGGGGTTGTTTCACCCTTCCCACCCCAGGTCCAATCTCCTGCTCTGGGCAAGCTACGACAAGACAAGGGCCTTTCCCCAGTCAACTGCTACCGAGGCACCTTGGACTGGGAAGACAAGTGTCTCTTGGAGGTTGTTGAGGAGCATTCTCCTTCTCCTACACCATCTCCTACTGGAGCCACTCCTAGCCTGTCAAAATCACCTCTTCAACCTGTAGTAACTCAATCCTTATCACCTGGTGACAAAAGTTGCTCAACTAGTGTGTCGAAAATTGGGCAAGAAGCAGCCAAAGTGTTAATCCAGGGGGTTGCAAAGGACAAGGAAGCTGTTAAATCAGCAGAGCAAACCAAGGCTGTTGCACAAGGAAAGACCGAGGTTTCAGCTGGGAGTAGCCCAAACGTGAAAGTAGCAACACGAAGCCCTACCGGCACAATACCACAGAAAAAGAATGAGAGCACAAAGAATGGCTTGTGATGTTTCAGCACAGTCTGCTTTTGCCTTTATTGCAGATTTAGCACTTAAACACATCAGGACAAAAATATTAAGATCAAGCAAAAGATGAGACAAAACATTTGTGCAGAAGTTCTTCTAATAACAGTTTTATTTACTGTATATAAGAAAAAATAGTAGATGTATTACAGTTATGTGTGTTGAGAATGATGAGTGTTGCTTGACTGGCAAGGTGAAAAAGAAAGTGCAAAGTGCTTTAACAGATCAAATAATGCTGAAGTCCGTAAATGCAGATACGTTGCTTACGAAAAATTATTTCTTCCTGAGACATTCACTAAACAAACAACACTGCAATGATCTTACCATTGGTTATACTTATGAAAGAGTTATTTCTCTTGAGTTAGATGCCTCTGTGTGTGATTAGCATGCCGTCCAGTGATTATGCAGCTAGCGCTCAAACTGCCTGTAGCTTCTTCTTAAGCTGTGTAGGTGGGGTGGGGGGTGGGTATAAGTGGGACCAAAACATTAAAAAAAAAAAACCCTGAAAGATTTCATTTCCATCAGCCCATAAACCAAAAGATGATTTAAGAAGGAAAGCCATGAATTAAGATGGTTTTGAATTATCATACACTGCATGCAAGTAAGAAGTGTAGCCTTCTTATCAGGTGCCAACAGGAGGCCTGGCATAGTAGCCCAGTGACAGCTTTCTTCATCGCAGCTTAAACAGCGCTGATATAATCGCTGACTGGGGCTCATTTTAATACCCGTTTGTGGGCTTTGTATCCGCTCTGTTAAACAGGTGCCTTTCAGCTGGGTTTGCCGAGATACGTTCACGACTGCGCTGTCAGAACGGATAAAGAGGAAAGGTCCTAATGGAAAAAGCAACGTTTTGCACTTTTGGAAATGTATTTAGCAAAGCGTGTAGACGAGCAACATGGTTGAACACACGATTTCAGTTCCCATTTATAGTCAAGGACGTTTTTGCTTGAAGTATTGTAACACATTTCAATATGTTACGGAAATCCTTTAGCAAAAAAATAAATAAAAAAATGCAAGCACCTTTAATGTCAAAACCCACACCTTGGTGGATAAGGTTACTCTATTATCACAATTAATTCTATGATTAAGATTAAGTATGATATCTACTTTTAACCTAACACATTCCCAAAATAATAGAAAAAAAGATGGCAGGTAAAATATGCAGAAATGGTATGTTTTTGTTGTTTATTTGCTAGAGCTATGATGTATAGATCTATACCGATAATGTTTGGGCATAAAATACAGAGTTCAATTTATAATTGTTCATGTATTATACAATAAGTATCCCAGTTGAGCTAGCAGTGTTGTTTCCCTTGGGGTCTGTCTTTGTGTTTTGTGTGGTCTTAGTATAAAGAGGCCTAAACACTAACACGTTTAGTTTATAACATCATTTTTGTCATTAGTCTGGTGAATATTCTTAAATACTGTATGCAGCCATTTAAAAAATTCCTTTACTTCTCCAGAATGGCACAGTAACAGTGTAAGTTGGAGTACACTGACATCTGGTGGCTAAACAGCACATTGTCATTATCATGATGCTTGCATTTTGTTTGATGTGTTTTGGATTTGTTTGATTTAGAGCCCTCTGCTGCCTGGAAAGTGAACTACAAGTGCAATGAATGCGTATAAGTTATTATTTTCATTACTCCACAGGGAATTGGTGACTCAGTGGTAGGTTTTTTCATGTGCCATGCGGAAGGCCCGGGTTCAATTCCCACTCAATGCCCAAACCCCAACCACAGGATGCAGTGCAGGTCCCGATCCTGGATTAAATGGGAGGGTTGTACCAGGACGGGCATTTTATGAGGAAGAAACTAGAGATATAATTTGCATAACAAAGGTTGAAATGAGTTGATCATTTTAGATCCATAAATGACAAACTGCACCTTTAAGAGTGATGACGTAGGGGCCATTGCTTTCAGTTTACTAATTAGATTAATCATGTGCGCAGTCATCTGAGCGTCTGCTTCCTGATTGGGGTATTGATTGTGAATTTCTGGTGTCCTGTAGCCTGATTACTCGACTGATGTATTTTAGGTAGACAGCTGTGTATTGATTTATGGATTTTTAGGGATGAAGTCCAATAAGGCAGTTTGTATGCGTGTGTGTGTCTATTGAGCCTGTCAGGGAAAGAGTGCTAAAGAGCAGGGTGCTCTTTCTTTGTCATAATCCTCCCTGTTTGGAATGAAATTGGTGGAAGGAAGGAGTTTTCAATGATTTTCCCATCGTTCTTATTTATACTGATATAGCAAAGAGCATACTGTCTCGGTTGTTAAACAGTGCATGGAATTCAGAAAGCATCTCTGTGACAGATAGTAGCTGGAAACACTTTAGGTCTTTATTTGAACAAAATGGATTTCACTTTCAGCCTCGGGGGTTCAAGAAAAGAAAATCCTGACAAATATTAAATGTATGTAGTTTGCACCTTTTCAGCAAAATAAGGTAGTGGTTGGTTTGAAAAGTGTGTAAGCGTTTCCATTTTGCACTTGAGTTATGAGGCTGATGATGGAATGGAAGTCAGTGTTTTAATGTGTCAAAGTGAAGAAAAGTACAGCAAGAAAAAGTACAAGTCAAAAGATTATTTTGTGGCATCATAGTTCCAGGTCCTTTAGTTCTAGTTTGACACTCATCCCAGGGTAATGTCTGGTGGCGCTACTCTCCCATGTGTCCATGTTATAAGGAGGAAACCAGCAAACCCAGAAGAAACCCTTCTTCTGGGTTTGCTGGTTTCCTCCTTATAACATGCCAGTAAACTGGACTGGTAAAATGCTCCTGTCATGCATTCAGCATGCATTCTTGCTTAATTTCCCGTTGACCCATGGATAGACTCCAGATCAGCATAAAGCTGAAAATGAGTGTGCGACTCCAGCAGATTTGTTTGGCACACTAATCGGCCAGGTTTGCTTACCATGAGGGAATTGTACCCTGCTGTGTGATGGAAAAAAAATGTCTGCCACCATAACATTCTTATGTTCAGCAATATACTTTAAAGTCTACGAATACAAAGCACACATCGACAAGTCTGCGTGGCAACACTGACGCGGGTTTGAGGCAGAAACAAACACCATATCATACAAGCAGTAAAGCTGACACCAGAACTTATCAAAAACATCTGTTTCTGTTTACTCGTTGGATTTAAACGCAACTTTCTGGTGACTAGAGCAGAACCTTGAGGGATGCCGTAGGTCCCTATTAATGCTGAATTTCAAACTTCTCTACGCAAAGCCTTAATCATATCCATATCTTTCGATTTTAAAGTCCAGTCATAACTCCATTTTGAAGAGTATTCTCACGTATTCATAGCATTTAAAAATAACAATTTGTTTAATGCTAACTGACACTACGTGATTTGGCATTAGGATGTGATAAATGTGTGTATTTCTTGTTGATTGGAATCATAAGAAGACCAGTGAAGGATTTCAGCCACACGGTAAAGCTTGCAGGTCTTTAGACTCCTTACAGCTGGAACTCAAAACTCATGACACGTACTATTAAAACACATCTTTACCATAAAACACATGACTGTTACAGTATATCATACAACAAAATTATAAAAAATAAAATAAAAAAACAACAACATTTTGTAATGGTTTCTGTTCTACTTTGTAGCCAGGTTTTTCTGGTTTCGTATTCCTGATGTAAACAGCATCGTATCAAGTAAACAGCACCGTTTACCGACTCCTGAGACATAATCAGTTTGTGAATTCTCCATGGATTTTTTTTTGTTTATTCATTTATTTATTTATTTATGTATTTATACCGCGAATGCACTTTATTTTACGTCAGAGTGGATCTTCTTTTACGCAGACGTTTGATATGTACTGTATTCATTCACCACGTAGAGAAATGTACACCGAAATGCAAATATTCTCTGTTTTCATGTGAATGTTTTAGAGAGGAAAATAAAGGAACAATCATTTATTATGTACTGATTATTTCATCGTATGATCAGCTTGTCCCTCACACTGGTACTGTAATTAATTAATTAATTTATTTATTTATTTATTTATCTACAGCAATTTTACTTATGAATTAATCCAGCCTGTTTGTGTAACCATTAATAAATTCATATTGATTAGAAGGTATTTTTTCATGCATTTAGAATAAACCTGTAGTATTGTATGTCTCATGTTATTAAGCTACTAAAAAACACATACAGTTTTTCTTTTTTTGTCTATCCGATGATTCAGTGCTTGGGTGGATCTCTTTCCAGCTTTTGATATGAGCAACGTCAAAGAGGAAATCATGCTTACTGTGTGTATTAGTTAACTTGCAGCATATATTACATTATTTATGACAAGGTTTAAAAAAAAAAAAAAAACAGCAGATCGTTTTTTGAGCATTATGAGTTTTTTTTCCTAGAACGTTATAATGTTTAGTTTTTGGGATGTTCTGGAAACCTTCGGACAAGGTTCGGAGTTCAACAATGGTTAAGCTACTAAAATATACTAAAATTTACTAAAATAAATAAACAAATAAAAAACATAAAACATACAGTAAAATGTTCCTAACCTATAGGTTTACACATTTTACTTACAATTAATTCTTTAGCAAACAGTCAGGTGTATGAGCAGCAAACACAATTGAGTTTTTAAATATAGATACATAAACACACATACACGCAGGCAGACTGGTGGATTGACAGACAGACAAGTGCAAAAAAAAAAAAAAAGCAAACAGGCAAAAAAACAGACATAGACTGGCAGATGGACAGATATAGGACAGATAGATAGACAGACCAATAAATTGGTGGATAGATGGAAAAACAAATGGATATATAGAGAGACAGATGGATATATAGGCAATCAAATTAATATACAATCAGATAGATAGTTAGATAGATAGACAAA